>OY992889.1:98996840-99106840 GCA_963921405.1 Cepaea hortensis | reverse complement strand
TCAGAATAAACAAATGGTATTGTCGGACTAAACAAATCTTATTGTCGGACTAACCTAATCTTATTGTCTGACTAAACAAATTGTATTGTCGGACTAAATAAGTAGTATTGTCGGACTAAACAAATCTTATTGTCGGACTAAACAAATCTTATTGTCGGACTAACCTAATCTTATTGTCTGACTAAACAAATTGTATTGTCGGACTAAATAAGTAGTATTGTCGGACTAAACAAATCTTATTGTCGGACTAAACAAATCTTATTGTCGGACTAAACAAATCGTATTGTCGGACTAAACAAATCTTATTGTTGGATTAAACAAATCTTATTGTCGGACTAAACGAATCGTATTGTCGGATTACACAAATCTTAATGGCGGAAGAAAAAACAAATCTTACAGTTGGACTAAACAAATCTTATTGTCAGAATAAACAAATGGTATTGTCGGACTAAACAAATCTTATTGTCGGACTAAACAAATCTTATTGTCGGACTAAACAAATCGTATTGGACTAAACGACGACCTCCATGAGTCTCAGAGAAAGCTGCACACATGGAATTGCTTGACGGAATCACTTATCGAACCCACAACTTTCTCAGCGCGAGACAGGTGGCTAAACCATTCGGCCACGTAGACCCGTCATTCTAAGAACCGACAAGAAAACCTACAAACTGACAGTGTGAAGCAGCCACGGAGTTGGCCTACCACCACCGACGTGTCTGTGTGTATGTTGTTTGATCAACGCCTTGTTCAGGCCAATAAGACGTAGACGGTTACGATTTTTTGACATGTAAAGCTGTGTGACAACAGGCAAATTAAACGGGAAAAGAGTAATGGGAAGACAGACTGATTCATATCTGAAAGGTTTTTCCAGCGTTGCATCACTGGGACGCTAATACAACCCTGACCCGATTCCCTGCTCAGTGACCATGTGTTTGATTTTCCAGCGTTGCATCACTGGGACGCTAATACAACCCTGACCCGATTTTCTGCTCAGTGACCACGTGTTTGATATATTTCAATCAGAATAGGCTCCATTTATCAATTTCACATGATATGTACAGCTGTAGAATTCACCTGGCGAGATTCAGCGTGATGTGCCAGGCAAAATGTGTGCAGTCTATTGTTTGGGGCTTCCGTGTTTACATTCACTAAGGGAATGCATTCATGTGAATATTCTTTCTGTTTGGACAGAAGTTAGTGTACCTTTACGTCCGGACACAGCATTACGGTCTGATGTGTTTGTGTGTTTGTTATTTGACTTATGCTGTTCTAATATAAAAGTATGAGACCTATGGTGCTATCTCAATGGTTTGATACGAATTATGTCCATATTCCATAGTTGTAGGTTCATCTGTATGATAGACCTGGCTAATGAAGACACTTTTGTTTTGGAGTGTCTAGTTGGTCATGCGTCGAAGTGCATTCGTTCCTGCAGCGAAGCAACGTCTTCATTTTGAGGTGACAGGTTCCAATCCCAGTCGGTAACTATAGCTTTCAAATTTTAAGTTGTCTAGTGCTTCCTCTAGTCTCTACTTCTTTCTTCTCCTTCTGTGAGCCCCAAACAATACTGTGTGTGTTTATTTATGAACTGCCCCAGTGATAAGTGATACAATTATTTATTGTTGGACAAACGTTTGTCTACCTTTATATCCCTGTTGTAATTGATAATATTCTGTATTGTTGGACAAACGTTTGTCTACCTTTATATCCCTGTTGTAATTGATAATATTCTTTATTGTTGGACAAACGTTAGTTTACCATTGTTCTAGTTATAAATTATAACAATTTTTTATAGCTGGACAAACGTTAGTTTACCATTGTCCCTGTTATAAATGATAACATTCTTTATTGTTGGACAAACGTTAGTTTACCATTGCCTCCGTTATAAATAATAACATTCTTTATTGTTGGACAAACGTTAGCTTACCATGTTCCCTGTTATACATGATAACATTCTTTATGGCTGGACAAACGTTAGTTTACCATTTTGCCCCTGTTATAAATGATAACATTAGTTATTGTTCGACAATCGATCTGTAACAGAGGGGACTGAGTACAAGATATTAACGTACCTAGGTCAGTATGTCCCTCATAGTTCCCCAAACTAGCAACAGTGCTCACGGGTTAGGTCGAAACACTAATAACAAACTCGCAATTGTGTATAAGAGTACTGGGGGTCATTAAGTTGACTACGTTTAGTCGAAAGAAATAAAAACAATTAGTGCGTGAGAATCACAGCGGAACGTGAGTCCCGAACAACCTCCTATCTGTCTTGTCACAAAAATTACATATTCCAGAGACGCATTTCGAAGCTGGAACATTCAACCAGAATACATTGCTTACGTCACATTCCATCGTATGGGTTTTTAAGACACGAGGGGTTTGGCTGGAACTCTAGCGGTAAGGATCGGCGCCAAAACCAGCCGTAGAACGTAACCAAATTATTAGTCGCTGTAAGATCAAGGAACTGACGCTCGTAGTTCAATATGTCACAGATGTTACCGTGTTTCCCCGAAAAAAAGACCGAGTCTTATATTCATTTTAGCTTAAAAATGCATTATGGCTTATTTTCGGGGGGGGGGGGGGCTGTCTTTTTTTCCAGATAAACAAAAATCTACATTTACTCATGTACAAAATTCTACATTTATTCAAATACAGTCATGTCATCTTCTTCTGGAATATCTTCATTACTCTCCAAATCCGGAATTCCGGCTTGAATTTCGTGCGTCTCCATTTTCTGTAAAAATATTGGCCCCAGTCTCTCATGCCCAGCAATAAAGCTTTCCTTAAATAAGCGTTACTTGTCTACGTAACCTGCTCGTAACGCATTCATTCATTCATTCATTCATTCATTCAATAGCATGTCCTTGGCAGAACCTCGCTCCCATAACAACCTTCCGGAAAACCTCTCGATCATAAGCAACATGTCCCGCGTCCGATACACCCATCTGGAGATCACCTGCCACTTCCTGCACCCATCTTCTCTTTGGCCTTCCTCTTTCTCTCTTCCCAGGCATATAGGCCTACCCCTCCATTATAGTTCTCTCCAAACTGTCGTGACGCTTCAAGTGACCAAAATATTTCAATTTTCTTTGTTTTATCGTCTTTAATAGCCAACCCTCTTCAATATTCAGCTCTTGAAGTACGGATGCATTTACTCTTTTCTTTACCCAAGATATTCTTAGAACCTGTATATAACATTTATAGTCCAAAACATCTATGCGCTGTTCAGCTTGTTTAGTAATTGTCCAGATCTCACAGGCGTATGTTGCAATGGGTAATGCGTTGGTAACTTTATTTCACATGAGTGACGAGTGAGTTATGAACCACATCCGTTCATTATCAAGTGCGCACCAATGACGCGTGCACTCCGACTGGCCATTCCTCAACAAGTTTCTCATTCTAGTTGACGATCTTATCTAGGGCTTATTTTCGGGGTGGGTCTTATACGAGGGGCTTCTCATAAGTCTTTAGCCTGACCATGAAGGAGTTGGCGGAGAAAATTGAAATTTAGCACATGTATAACTCATTCAATTTGTAATGGACATATGAATTATGGATTTCCCTCCTCGGCTGGTTTTTCCGATATGGTGCATGGCACAACATACCCTATTGACCAGATCTGCACATCCAACAGTTTGTCAGAAAAATGCAGAAATCAGACGCCAAGACTGTGATAAAATTCTTGTTATTACAGTGGAAAACACCTACAGAAATACACAGGGAGATGGAACCAGTGTTTAAGGAAGTCTGTCCTTCGTATGCTTCTGTAAAAAAATTGGTGTTTGCAGTTTAAGCGTGGCTGTTCGCAAGTTGCTGATCTGCCAAGATCAGGACGACTATCCTCCGAGTGCAATGATGCAAATGCTGTAAAAGTGAAGAAAATCATAGACCAGGATTGGAAAATGACAATTGCAGAGATACCGGGTTCAGCAAAACTGAGTAAGAGTACAGGTTGTAGAATTTTACACAACAGACTGAACATGAGAAAAGTGAGTGCCCGCTGGGTCCTGCACCTGCTGACATGTGAACGGAAACAACACGGGTTGCTTGCTGCGGCCAGTTGCTCAACATGTGGCGGTCGAAAAAACATGTTGACGACCATGGTGACGGTGGATGAGACTTGGACTCACCATTATGACCCAGAATTCAAAATTTCCAGCATGCAGTGGAAAACCCTGGGCTTGCCAACACATGTCAAGCCAAGAGCACAAAAATCTGCAAGAAAAGTGATGCTGACTGTTTTTTTTGTTTTTGGGGACATCAAAGGTGTCATATTGAAAGATTACATGCTTCATGGCAACAAGGTTAATGGGCAGTACTATGCAGATCTCCTTATCAAACTAAGAAAGGCTGTGACCAAAAAAACGAGACATAGCGCGTATGAAAATTCTGCCTTTGCTTCAAGACAGCTGCCCTCCCATAAAGCACGGCTAGTGCTGCAAACTGCCAACGATTTTAATATTGAAAGTTTTCCACACCCACCATACTCTCCAGATTTGGCTCCATCCATTTATCTTTTCCCAAATCTTAAAAAAAAAACAAAAAAACAGCTGAAAGTAAATCGTTTTGGCAGTGACGAATATGTCATACTGACTTGTGATAACTGGTTTAGTTCGAAAAAATAGGTTGTTTTATTCTGAAGGACTTTTCAAGGTCACGCAGAGATGGCAGAAATGCATAAATTCAGGGGGTGGCTACATTGAGAAGGAATAAGCACTGTGCCAAATTTCAGTTGTCTCCGCCTACTCCTTCATGGTCCGGCTAAAGACTTATGAGAGCCCCTTGTATTAAAAGCATTCCGAAAAATCGTGCTAGGCGTATGTATAGGGGAGGGTTTTATTTTCGGCGAAACACGGTATGATGACTGTAATTGCTATGTTGAATCAAGAGAATACTAAAGCATTTACTTTCACATTTATCAAGATTAAAATAGTTGAACTTGTGGAAACCACTTTTTGGTTAACAGTGGCCAACCACGCGCCATTCATAGAAGTAGATATCACTTGCTTTCTCACATTGTGGTTGTCCAACGTGTAATGGCTAATTGTGCGTGAATGAGCATTATATTGGCACCTTGCCGTCTTGACAGACGATAGTTTGTTATATTGTGCTTCAAAATGGCATAACTACAATCCATGGCGGTAGCGAATGGGACTGATCAGACCACTTCGATGTTTACATGTTTGTCCACAATGGATGCATGTGAACACAAATGGTCATTTTCACCATCACGCACCATCTTACGTCTCATGTGCTCAGTGTGTGACCTAGCTGCAGTCATTTTCTCCTTTGTCTTTATTCCATATCTGATATTAGTCGTCCATGCAACACGTTCGGTGGCGACATGCTCCCAATGTGCATTATCAATGCATGTATCAATCATGTCCCGCTTACACACATCATTGTATCGTTGTGGATGCCGACGCTGAGTTCTTTACCCATCTGTAATTCACCACACAAAAATGTCCTTTGGTACTATACCATCACTCATCCTCCTAGTGTGTCTTATCCATCTAAGTCTAGGAATACTGAGCATGGAACAAACCGAGCATTATGACCTCATAAACCAGTGGTTCTCAACCTTTTTTTGGCCCATGCACTTCTTCACCATATGTTCATAATGTCATCCCCCCCCTCCCTTTCGTATTTCCTCCCTATAAATTCCCTCTCCCCTCCCTGCCCCTACACATTATACGTAAAATTGGAAGATAAATGTAATACAAATACTAGAACAAGTCTAGACGTCTACATAAAGCGTAATTTGCGGGTCTAATTACTTTATAAAACGAATTTCAGAAGGTCGAGAAGTACAGAACTCTGAAGTATGGAGGGAAAATTCCCCCATGGGGTTTGCCCACCGGTTGAGAACCACTGTCATAAACTGTGCAATAGCTAGTCTACCATTATGTCCCTGTTATAAACGATAACATTTTCTATAGTAGCCCTCAGATAACTGATAACATTCTTTACAATGAGGGGTCCCATGGCTGTTGACACAAGTGCGATCCCTGCAGGATCCCTTGTCACGTCAAGACACCCGCTGGGTGTATGGTGCTACTCCCATATGTTGTAGCCAGTCAGATCTCAGTGGGTGATGTGGTCACTATTCTGTTAGCCGCCTTTATTTCCCAGATAATTGTCTGGTGTCCATTTCAGAATGTGTAGCCTTGAGATGTGTAGCCCTGGGATGTGTAGCCCTGGGGTCTTAGACTGTGTAGCCCTGGGATGTCAGACTGTGTAGCCCTGGGATGTCAGACTGTGTAGCCCTGGGATGTCAGACTGTGTAGCCCTGGGATGTCAGACTGTGTAGCCCTGGGATTTCAGACTGTGTAGCCATGGGATTTCAGATTGTGTAGCCCTGGGATGTCAGACTGTGTAGCCCTGGGGTCTCAGATTGTGTAGCCCTGGGGTCTCAGATTGTGTAGCCCTGGGTTGTCAGACTGTGTAGCCCTGGGATGTCAGACTGTGTAGCCCTGGGATGTCAGACTGTGTAGCCCTGGGATGTCAGACTGTGTAGCCCTGGGGTCTCAGATTGTGTAGCCCTGGGTTGTCAGACTGTGTAGCCCTGGGGTCTCAGATTGTGTAGCCCTGGGTTGTC
The DNA here is from genome assembly GCA_963921405.1 of Cepaea hortensis. Lineage (NCBI taxonomy): Eukaryota > Metazoa > Mollusca > Gastropoda > Stylommatophora > Helicidae > Cepaea > Cepaea hortensis. The sequence continues at coordinate 99,100,236 of OY992889.1, read as the reverse complement.
AGACTGTGTAGCCCTGGGATGTCAGACTGTGTAGCCCTGGGTTGTCAGACTGTGTAGCCCTGGGATGTCAGATTGTGTAGCCCTGGGATGTCAGACTGTGTAGCCCTGGGGTCTCAGATTGTGTAGCCCTGGGTTGTCAGACTGTGTAGCCCTGGGATGTCAGACTGTGTAGCCCTGGGTTGTCAGACTGTGTAGCCCTGGGTTGTCAGACTGTGTAGCCCTGGGATGTCAGACTGTGTAGCCCTGGGTTGTCAGACTGTGTAGCCCTGGGGTCTCAGACTGTGTAGCCCTGGGATGTCAGACTGTGTAGCCCTAGGATGTCAGACTGTGTAGCCCTGGGATGTCAAACTGTGTAGCCCTGGGATGTCAGACTGTGTAGCCCTGGGGTCTCAGATTGTGTAGCCCTGGGGTCTCAGATTGTGTAGCCCTGGGGTCTCAGATTGTGTAGCCCTGGGGTCTCAGATTGTGTAGCCCTGGGGTCTCAGATTGTGTAGCCCTGGGGTCTCAGATTGTGTAGCCCTGGGGTCTCAGATTGTGTAGCCCTGGGGTCTCAGATTGTGTAGCCCTAGGGTCTCAGATTGTGTAGCCCTGGGATGTCAGACTGTGTAGCCCTGGGATGTCAGACTGTGTAGCCCTGGGATCTCAGATTGTGTAGCCCTGGGATGTCAGATTGTGTAGCCCTGGGATGTCAGACTGTGTAGCCCTGGAATGTCAGACTGTGTGGCCCTGGAATGTCAGACTGTGTAGCCCTGGGATCTCAGATTGTGTAGCCCTGGGATGTCAGATTGTGTAGTCCTGGGTCTTATACTGTGTAGCCCTGGGATGTCAGACTGTGTAGCCCTGGGATGTCAGACTGTGTTGCCCTGGGATGTCAGAATGTGTAGCCCTGGGATGTCAGACTGTGTAGCCCTGGGGTCTTAGACTGTGTAGCCCTGGGATGTCAGACTGTGTAGCCCTGGGATGTCAGAATGTGTAGCCCTGGGATGTCAGATTGTGTAGCCCTGGGATGTCAGACTGTGTAGCCCTGGGATGTCAGACTGTGTAGCCCTGGGATCTCAGATTGTGTAGCCCTGGGGTCTCAGATTGTATAGCCCTGGGGTCTCAGATTGTGTAGCCCTGGGGTCTCAGATTGTGTAGCCCTGGGATGTCAGACTGTGTAGCCCTGTGATGTCAGACTGTGTAGCCCTGGGATGTCAGACTTTGTAGCCCTGGGATATCAGACTGTGTAGCCCTGGGATGTCAGACTGTGTAGCCCTGGGATGTCAGACTGTGTAGCCCTCGGATGTCAGACTGTGTAGCCCTGGGGTCTCAGATTGTGTAGCCCTGGGATGTCAGACTGTGTAGCCCTGGGATGTCAGACTGTGTAGCCCTGAGATGTCAGACTGTGTAGCCCTGGGGTCTCAGATTGTGTATCCCTGGGGTCTCAGATTGTGTAGCCCTGGGGTCTCAGACTGTGTAGCCATGGGATGTCAGATTGTGTAGCCCTGGGGTCTCAGATTGTGTAGCCCTGGGGTCTCAGATTGTGTAGCCCTGGGGTCTCAGATTGTGTAGCCCTGGGATGTCAGACTGTGTAGCCCTGGGATGTCAGATTGTGTAGCCCTGGAATGTCAGACTGTGTAGCCCTGGAATGTCAGACTGTGTAGCCCTGGGATGTCAGACTGTGTAGCCCTGGGATGTCAGACTGTGTAGCCTAGGGTCTCAGATTGTGTAGCCCTGGGATGTCAGACTGTGTAGCCCTGGGATGTCAGACTGTGTAGCTATGGGGTCTCAGATTGTGTAGCCCTGGGATGTCAGACTGTGTAGCCCTGGGGTTTCAGACTGTGTAGCCCAGGGATGTCAGACTGTGTAGCCCTGGGATGTCAGACTGTGTAGCCCTGGGATGTCAGACTGTGTAGCCCTGGGATGTCAGACTGTGTAGCCCTGGGATGTCAGACTGTGTAGCCCTGGGATGTCAGACTGTGTAGCCCTGGGATGTCAGACTGTGTAGCCCTGGGATGTCAGACTGTGTAGCCCTGGGGTCTCAGATTGTGTAGCCATGGGGTCTCAGATTGTGTTGCCCTGGGATGTCAGACTGTGTAGCCCTGGGATGTCAGACTGTGTAGCCCTGGGATGTCAGACTGTGTAGCCCTGGGATGTCAGACTGTGTAGCCCTGGGATGTCAGACTGTGTAGCCCTGGGATGTCAGACTGTGTAGCCCTGGGGTCTCAGATTGTGTAGCCCTGGGGTCTCAGATTGTGTAGCCCTGGGATGTCAGAATGTGTAGCCCTGGGATGTCAGATTGTGTAGCCCTGGAATGTCAGACTGTGTAGCCCTGGGGTCTCAGATTGTGTAGCCCTGGGGTCTCAGATTGTGTAGCCCTGGGGTCTCAGATTGTGTAGCCCTGTGGTCTCAGATTGTGTAGCCCTGGGATTTCAGCCTAATGAAAACCACGGGGTAATGGTGTTTCTACAGCATTTTCATAGATTGTTGTTTCTACCGCATTTTCATTATATTGTTGCTGTTACATAAGTAGTTAGTCTCTTTTGACAGAGCGGCTGGTCGAATGGCTAGTGCGTTGGCAGGTGGAGAAGGTGGAGGAACCGACTGAGAACCCGTATGTGGATATGATGAGACTGCGGCGGATTGGCAGGGGTTCTAATAGAATCTCAAAACTGAGAGGGAAGACCAGGAGAACTTTCAATCAGATAGCGTTGTGAACGATTAGTGGTGTGACTCTTCGCTGGCTGTTGAACGAGAGGACGGAGCGCATACGGGAATTCCTGAGTGCAGTGATGTCGGTTCTTAGCTCAACTCAACTCAGCTCAACACAATTCCTCAAGCTCAAGACCCCACCTGTCACACACAGCAAGGTACATTAGTTAGTAGATGACAGGTTAACAGACAGTTCTTTCTATGGCATTTTCATGAACTATTGTTTCTAGAGCATTTTCATAGATTCATTGTTTCTATCAGCCGGCTCCATGCACGAGGGTCACGTGACGCGACGAGAATTAGCAGTGGTTCGAATCTCAAAAGTGACTTATGAGAGTATGGAGCCGGTCGCTCAGAAAGTCGTGGCGTGCTGATGAGCGTAATCTAGCCTAGGAATCAACATACAGCTGAAAGATGCTGGTGTTGACCGCAATATCCTGAAACAGGATGGAAACGCGGGGGGGGGGAAAAAATTGTTTCTATCACATTTTCAAATTTTTAATGTCCATGTTTCCATCATAATTCATATCCTTGTCTTCTGTCCCATTCTATTTGTGGAAATCAATACTTGATAATGTATGGACCCTGAGTGTGACCACCAGTGAAGCGTGACTGTTGACCCAATCAGACATTGAGCAATCGATAGTAACCGTTAGAATTAAATGTTTCTTAGTAACCGTGTTAAGAAAACACACAGACGCAACCGGATGTCAGAGTTAACAATAGCGCAGAGGTCACTTGCTATTAGTTCCGAGGTCACAGTACTTCGGGCAGAGAAATTAGTAGGTAGTTTTTAACTGTAGATTTCATCAGGATAAAAAGTCAGGTCTTAACCAGATAAGATTGAGCTACTGTATGGCAGTAGGTTGTACTACCTGCTTCTATTACTTATTATTATTATCAAACTTATTATTATTATTATTATATTATTATTATATTACCGCCGAATGGAGAGCGGCGTTTACCAACACCGACACCAATTATTGTGCCAGCGGCTTCGGGCGGAGGACAGCAATTGGGAGGGTATAAGCTTTACCCTAGGGAGAGGCAATGCAGCCTAAAGACTAAATGTAAAGGCAGGGCAGACCAGATCTTTAGCCTTGGTCGGGAACTGTTCTAGGATCGAGTCGAGGCTCCTACAGGCAAACACTTAGAACATTGCTTTGGTGATCCGGCAGCTTCTGTAGCTTGTCTTTTTCCAGACGTATTGGTGTTACGTTTCCTCTGGAGTAAACTAGGTAGGTCAAGATAGGGATCATGCTGCATGGGCAACTATGATCTCTAAATTCAGCCCAGGCTTTGTGTTATGGAGAAGTACAACTTCATTTTACAAACAAGGTGCCAGTTCGTTCTGGACAAATACTTTCTAGCTGTGGCATCAGATGATCTCAAGGTGTTCCTCCACACAGCGACAGTGTCTTTTCATCAATTACAGCATTATTTACTGATCCAGCAGCTTCTGCAGCTTGGGAGAGGTATATCTCCATTTTACAAACTATTGTCTGTCAACACGGCTGAGGTGCCAGTCATAGGATACCAATGGTAACTGTTCTCTTTACAAACTATTGTCTGTCAACACGGCTGAGGTGCCAGTCATAGGATACCAATGCTAACTGTTCTCTTTACAAACTATTGTCTGTCAACACGGCTGAGGTGCCAGTCATAGGATACCAATGCTAACTGTTCTCTTTACAAACTATTGTCTGTCAACACGGCGAGGTGCCAGTCATAGGATACCAATGGTAACTGTTCTCTTTACAAACTATTGTCTGTCAACACGGCGAGGTGCCAGTCATAGGATACCAATGCTAACTGTTCTCTTTACAAACTATTGTCTGTCAACACGGCGAGGTGCCAGTCATAGGATACCAATGGTAACTGTTCTCTTTACAAACTATTGTCTGTCAACACGGCGAGGTGCCAGTCATAGGATACCAATGGTAACTGTTCTCTTTACAAACTATTGTCTGTCAACACGGCGAGGTGCCAGTCATAGGATACCAATGGTAACTGTTCTCTTTACAAACTATTGTCTGTCAACACGGCGAGGTGCCAGTCATAGGATACCAATGCTAACTGTTCTCTTTACAAACTATTGTCTGTCAACACGGCGAGGTGCCAGTCATAGGATACCAATGGTAACTGTTCTCTTTACAAACTATTGTCTGTCAACACGGCGAGGTGCCAGTCATAGGATACCAATGCTAACTGTTCTCTTTACAAACTATTGTCTGTCAACACGGCGAGGTGCCAGTCATAGGATACCAATGCTAATTGTTCTCTTTACAAACTAACCGCTAACACCTTTGACCTATGTCTCCTGCAGATCTTCCCAGCTGACCTCTTGACCGCAGCCTTAGAACTGTGGGCATACCAGCTGCCCCAGTGTCTATGATATGATGTAGTTAGTATAACGGCCTGGTCCACTCTTAATTATCCCCGATCCAGCAGTTTGACTCACTGACATTTACCCCCCCCCCCCCCCCCCGACCCAGGAGTCTGAGCCACATCAGTGTTCTCTAGCCCAGCATTCTGACTAACTTTTACTGACCCACAGGTCAGTATCCAGACCCATCCTCATGGTTCAGCAGTATGACCCACTCTCACGGTCCAGCACTCTGGCCCACTCTTGGTGTCACCGCCCCCCCCCCTCTCCTCCGTCCAACAACCTGAACCACTATCAGTGTCCTTAATCTCTCTCCCCATCCAACAGCGTCACCCAATCTCGTGTTCCTTCAACCCCTTTTTCCTTCCAACAGCCTCACTCTCTCATCGTCGCCGACATAACAGCCTCACCCTCTCATCGTCACCTACATAACAGCCTCACCTTCTCAGTGTCCGACAGTCTAACAGCCTCACCTTCTCATTGTCCTCCAGCCTAACAGCCTCACCTTCTCATTGTCGCCGACTTAACAGCCTCACCCTCTCATTGTCCGTCAGCGTAACAGCCTCACCCGCTCATTGTCGCCGACGTAACAGCCTCACCCTCTCATTGTCACTGACCTAACTGCCTCACAATCTCATTGTCCGCCACCCTAACAGCCTCACCCTCTCATTGTCGCCGACTTAACATCTCACTCTCTCACTGTCCGTCAGCCTAACAGTCTCACTCACTCATTGTCCGACAGCCTAACAGCCTCACACTCTCATTGTCGCCGACCTAACAGCCTCAACCACTCATTGTCCTTCAGCCTAACAGCCTCACCCTCTCATTGTCCAACAGTCTAAAAGCCTCACCCTCTCATTGTCCGACAGTCTCATTGTCGCCGACCTAACAGCCTCACCCTCTCATTGTCCGACAGCTTAAACAGCCTTACCCTCTCATTATCCAACAGTCTAACAGCCTCACCCTCTCATTGTCCGACAGTCTCATTGTCGCCGACCTAACAGCCTCACCCTCTCATTGTCCGACAGCTTAAACAGCCTTACCCTCACATTGTCCGACAGCTTAAACAGCCTTACCCTCTCATTGTCCTTCAGCCTAACAGACTCACCCTCTCATTGTCGCCGACCTAACAGCCTCACCCTCTCATTGTCCAACAGTCTAACAGCCTCGCCCTCTCATTGTCCGACAGTCTCATTGTTGCCGACCTAACAGCCTCACTCTCTTAATGTCGCCACCCTAACAGCCTCACCCTCTCATTGTCGCCGACCTAACAGCCTCACCCTCTCATTGTCCGACAGTCTAACAGCCTCACCCTCTCATTGTCCCTCAGCCTAAAAGCCTCACTCTCTCATTGTCCAACAGTCTAACAGCCTCACTCTCTCATTGTCGCCTACCTAACAGCCTCACCCTCTCATTGTCCGACAGTTTAACAGCCTCACCCTCTCATTGTCCGACAGTCTAACAGCCTCACCCTCTCATTGTCCGACAGTCTAACAGCCTGACCCTCTCATTGTCCGACAGTCTAACAGCCTCACAATTTCATTGTCCGACAGTCTAACAGCCTCACACTCTCATTTTCCGACAGTCTAACAGCCTCACCCTCTCATTATCCGACAGTCTAACAGACTCACCCTCTCATTGTCCGACAGTCTAACAGCCTCACCCTCTCATTGTCCGACAGTCTAACAGCCTCACCCTCTCATTGTCCGACAGTCTAACAGCCTCATCCTCTCATTGTCCGACAGTCTAACAGCCTCACCCTCTCATTGTCCGACAGTCTAACAGCCTCACCCTCTCATTGTCCGACAGTCTAACAGACTCACCCTCTCATTGTCCGACAGTCTAACAGCCTCACCCTCTCATTGTCCGACAGTCTAACAGCCTCACCCTCTCATTGTCCGACAGTCTAACAGCTTCACCCTCTCATTGTCCGACAGTCTAACAGACTCACCCTCTCATTGTCCGACAGTCTAACAGCCTCAACCTCTCATTGTCCGACAGTCTAACAGCCTCACCCTCTCATTGTCCGACAGTCTAACAGCCTCACCCTCTCATTGTCCGACAGTCTAACAGCCTCACCCTCTCATTGTCCGACAGTCTAACAGTCTCACCCTCTCATTGTCCGACAGTCTAACAGCCTCACCCTCTCATTGTCCAACAGTCTAACAGCCTCACCCTCTCATTGTCGCCGAGCTAACAGCCTCACCCTCTCATTGTCGCCGAGCTAACAGCCTCACCCTCTCATTTTCGCCGAGCTAACAGCCTCACCCTCTCATTGTCCGACAGTCTAACAGCCTCACCCTCTCATTGTCCGACAGTCTAACAGACTCACCCTCTCATTGTCCGACAGTCTAACAGCCTCACCCTCTCATTGTCCGACAGTCTAACAGCCTCACCCTCTCATTGTCCGACAGTCTAACAGCTTCACCCTCTCATTGTCCGACAGTCTAACAGACTCACCCTCTCATTGTCCGACAGTCTAACAGCCTCAACCTCTCATTGTCCGACAGTCTAACAGCCTCACCCTCTCATTGTCCGACAGTCTAACAGCCTCACCCTCTCATTGTCCGACAGTCTAACAGCCTCACCCTCTCATTGTCCCACAGTCTAACAGCCTCACCCTCTCATTGTCGCCGAGCTAACAGACTCACCCTCTCATTGTCGCCGAGCTAACAGACTCACCCTCTCATTGTCCGACAGTCTAACAGCCTCACCCTCTCATTGTCCGACAGTCTAACAGCCTCACCCTCTCATTGTCCGACAGTCTAACAGCCTCACCCTCTCATTGTCCGACAGTCTAACAGCCTCACCCTCTCATTGTCCGACAGTCTAACAGTCTCACCCTCTCATTGTCCGACAGTCTAACAGCCTCACCCTCTCATTGTCCAACAGTCTAACAGCCTCACCCTCTCATTGTCGCCGAGCTAACAGCCTCACCCTCTCATTGTCGCCGAGCTAACAGCCTCACCCTCTCATTTTCGCCGAGCTAACAGACTCACCCTCTCATTGTCCGACAGTCTAACAGACTCACCCTCTCATTGTCCGACAGTCTAACAGACTCACCCTCTCATTGTCCGACAGTCTAACAGCCTCACCCTCTCATTGTCCGACATTCTAACAGCCTCATCCTCTCATTGTCGCCGAGCTAACAGACTCACCCTCTCATTGTCCGACAGTCTAACAGCCTCACCCTCTCATTGTCCGACAGTCTAACAGCCTCACCCTCTCATTGTCCGACAGTCTAACAGCCTCACCCTCTCATTGTCGCCGAGCTAACAGACTCACCCTCTCATTGTCCGACAGTCTAACAGCCTCACCCTCTCATTGTCCGACAGTCTAACAGCCTCACCCTCTCATTGTCGCCGAGCTAACAGCCTCACCCTCTCATTGTCCGACAGTCTAACAGCCTCACCCTCTCATTGTCGCCGAGCTAACAGACTCACCCTCTCATTGTTCGACAGTCTAACAGCCTCACCCTCTCATTGTCCGACAGTCTAACAGACTCACCCTCTCATTGTCCGACAGTCTAACAGACTCACCCTCTCATTGTCCGACAGTCTAACAGCCTCACCCTCTCATTGTCCGACAGTCTAACAGCCTCACCCTCTCATTGTCCGACAGTCTAACAGCCTCACCCTCTCACTGTCGCCGAGCTAACAGACTCACCCTCTCATTGTTGCCGACCTAACAGCCTCCCAATCTCATTGTCGCCGACCTAACAGCCTCCCAATCTCATTGTCGCCGACCTAACAGCCTCCCAATCTCATTGAAGAAAAAAGAAGAAATAAATTGTAGAACTTGGTGACAACAAAAATAAGGGAAAGGCAGAGAAGTAAATACCTGGATGGCTTGGCCACGTGGTATGACCGAGACAGAAACAGAGCAGATCCACGACTCTGGTGATCGTGTGAGAGGACTCATGCTTATCGGTATGATGATGATGATGTCCTCTTATCTCCACTACTGTCTTCTACTTATGTACGTGCCAATCAATGACTGTTGATTTATGTTGTCAGGAAATCTCATTCACATTCTTGAAAGATGTTCGCCATAATCATTTGAGACGCTAGATAAACATTTCCTGTCAACACAGCTTCGCGTTGTGAGAAACAAGATAGCTCAGTGGTTACCGTGACCTCATCTTGTGGGTGAGAAACGTCACATGTCCCAGGCACTCCAGTTTCTCGTTGCTGTTTGTAATTTATTCTATACGCTTTTTTTTTAAATTTATTTTGTTGTATCTCGGCATGGATTACCATGACATAACATTCAAAATAAAATAATTATGCTTATGTAACATATGACATTTTGAGTCACAGCTAGCTCACGACCGATAGTATATCTTCTTCTTCTTCTTCTTCTTCTTCTTCTTCTTCTTCTTCTTCTTCTTCTTCTTCTTCTTCTTCTTCTTCTTCTTCTTCTTCTTCTTCTTCTTCTTCTTCTTCTTCGTTTTCTTCTTCGTTTTCTTCTTCTTCTTCTTCTTCTTCTTCTTCTTCTTCTTCTTCTTCTTCTTCTTCTTCTTCTTCTTCTTCTTCTTCTTCTTCTTCTTCTTAATATTATTATTATTATTATTATTATTATTATTATTCATCTTCTTCTTTATTTATGTCTTTCTTTCTTCTTCTTCTTCTTGTTCATAAAATTCAAGTTCCTATAGTTTCAGTTTCCCCTATATATTCCTGTTTGTCTTATATAACGTTACAGTCGCGTCAGGTTTTCCATATAATCCCTGAATACGTCTTTGTAAAGTCCTCTCTTCATTTTTTTCTATCTCATATTCACTTAGTTCTTATTTTAACAGTATCACTGAACGGATCATACATTAATCACTGCAACACGCGTCCCAATTTACAGAATAAATTGCAAACAGGTATGTATGGTGTTTGCTCGCACGCGCCAGAGAGAGAGAGAGAGAGAGAGAGAGAGAGAGAGAGAGAGAGAGAGAGAGAGAGAGAGAGAGAGAGAGAGAGAGAGCGCCAAAACAAAGAGTGAAGTTAGCTGCATTGGATATAGTATGTCCACATTTGTTTGCCTTCATTCACGATCAATTATTTTGAAAACTGTCTGTTGCATAGTTATGAAATTTTTCCAGCCGTCTTATATTTACCCCCACCAAGGAATATGTCTTTGATAGGTCCAAAAACAACTTAAATCATTGAAAGCGGCAACATTCGTTTGATGTTTTGCTTAACAACTAGTGATTTCTTGCTAACAAAGTTATTTTTACGGTAATGGGAGACCTGCAATTTCTGATGACACACAAAGGCGTATCCGGATTCGTATGGGAGTGGGTGCAATGAAAGAACTAGCTTAAAATCGACAGGGTCGGCTGCATTGCACCGGGTTTTTATCCCATATGGCTCAGTTTCTTTCCGCAGCGCGGAAAGCGTCGCACAAAGCACGAACTGCGTAGCTCCTGCGACGACCCTCGGGAGTCTCCGAAAAAATGCACTCGTGAAATGAAGGACGCGGCCCGGAATCGAACATACAACCTTCGGAGCCCGAGTCAGACGGCTTGACCACTTCACCACGGAGAATCCTGAGAGGGGTTCAATGTGTAATATTAGTAAAGACAGAGAATTTACAGAGGCACGGGGTAAATAATTTGTAAATTAACAGGAAAGTAGAAGGAATATATTTCTTACCTTATTTTTCATTTCCTTCTTGTTTCTTCAGCTGATGCTGATGCTGTAATGTTTAGGGCCTGCAATTCGTCTGAATAGTTGGAGCAAAATATCTCAGTAAGTGTGTACGTAGATTAAGGTCTGCGATCTGCGATCTGGACGATTCCGGTAGGTTGATGATTGCTCTCGGTTGCATAAAATGCAATCCATCCTTTCTCCAATAGTCCTCTTCCTCTTTCAACACATGGTCCTGACGTTTCTTCCAGTAACTTTTATCAATATTTAATAGCGCGGACAGACAGACAGACAGACAGACAGACAGACAGACAGACAGACAGACAGACAGGTAGGTAGGTAGGTAGGTAGGCAGAAAGATAGGTGGGTGGGTGGATGGCTAGCTGGCTGGCTGGCTGGCTGACTGGGTGGGTGGGTCGGTCGGTCGGTCGGTCGGTCGGTCGGTCGGTCGGTCGAACGGTCGGTCGGTCGGTCGGCCGGTCGGTCGTTCGGTCGGCCGGCCGGCAGGCAGGCAGGCAGGTAGGCAGATCGATCGATCGATCGATCGATAGATAGATAGATAGATAGATAGATAGATAGATAGATAGATAGATAGATTAGATAGATAGATAGATAGATAGATAGATAGATAGATAGATAGATAGATAGATAGATAGATAGATAGATAGATAGATAGATAGATAGATAGATAGATAGATAGATAGATAGAGAGGGTGGGATAGATGGAGGGAGAGACGGACGGACGGGCAGGCAGGCAGACAGGCAGATAGATAGATAGATAGATAGATAGATAGATAGATAGATAGATAGATAGATAGATAGATAGATAGATAGATAGATAGATAGATAGATTATAGATAGATAGATAGATAGATAGATAGATAGATAGATAGATAGATAGATAGATAGATAGATAGATAGATAGATAGATAGATAGATAGGTCGGTAGGTAGGTAGGTAGGTAGATAGATAGATAGATAGATAGATAGATAGATAGATAGATAGATAGATAGATAGATAGATAGATAGATAGATAGATAGATAGATAGATAGATAGATAGATAGATAGATAGATAGATAGATAGATAGATAGATAGATAGGCAGGCAGGCAGGCAGGCAGGCAGGCAGACAGACAGACAGACAGACAGACAGACAGACAGATAGATAGATAGACAGACAGACAGACAGACAGACAGACAGACAGACAGACAGACAGACAGACAGGAGCCGGGCCGGGCCAGCTAGTTTATTTATATAATCACGTTTCATGAAAGAACCCACAGTTTGACGACACCTCTGAACTATAACACTGTCTGTGCAAAAACGAAAGACCGCCAGACATTTTTAAAAATCGCGCGAATGTGTCTTGCTGGCGCTGTAATACTCTGAAAATGATGGCATTAATGGCGGGGCAGAAAAATATATACAGCATATAGACAAACATTGAAATCTGCTATACAATCTCCAGAACAAAAATGTTTTTGTTGGGTGGACATAATGATAAGGTTATATACTAAATCTCATCATTGTCCCTCAGTTGGTTACTGAGATATTGAATTTTATATTGAGGCAACAAACAAAAAAACACACTATAGTAACTTCATTACAGGCACAATGGATGTATTTGGGGTGGGCGGGGTGTGTGGGTTGGAGGTTAAACGAACCTTCGTCTTGGTCATGGTCATAATATCCACTTCTCGGCTGACAAAGAAACTGATCTACGAGATACAGCCTCCCTTTGTGCTGGCTAGCTCAATGAAACTTTGTCCCTGACTGTGGTAATATTTCCCAATGCCCGGTGACAAAGATGGAAAATGTGCTGATTCTTTCTTCTCCTTGACCGTATTGTAAATATGTAAATAAAGGATCTACAAGCCTAAATATCTCTCTCTTTTTTTTTAAATACTGGTTCTTGACTCTCATAATAATACATTTTTGTTGTGGAAAGAAAAAAAAGTTAAACTAAAGATGGTAAAACGTAAATAATGGCAATAATACTAAGAATGATTGATTGAGGACAGTGGTACACATTAGGAATATAGAACTTCCTGTAAAAGTATGTGTTTGAACATGCATAAGTATGAAGTGTGAGTGTGAACTTGATAGGAGTGGCATTTTGCTTAATCTGTGAAATTTTGTGTTTGAAAATGTGTGAAAATATGTATGTGTATTGAGTTTTTCGTAACAAGACAATTTCTTTACGCAATTTGGGACATGATCCTGGTGTAGGTCAGAGAAAGGATAAAACATTGAATGTAATATCGAAGAGAAATACAAAAATGAGTTAGAGAATTATCACGCATTTAAAATAAAGCCATTATTTTTACACACTTTGAAGATGCATTAAAAATATATTCTTTTCATTTGTCCTGCATATAACTGTAGCTAATTGCTTTAAAACATTTTATAAAAGATGATATAAATACAGTTAAAACAGTTGTTTAAATTACATAATACAGGAATGCTTCTGTTGTAATGTCCCTTGAAATAACTTATGTCGTTTTGTCATTTTTGCAATATTTTAATTACATGTCTTTCTTATTTAATGTGCTTTTATTTCGTACAAAACTATGTTTTTACAAGATGCATTGCATTTGTTCAGTTTAGTATAGTCGATGGATCAACATCACGGCACACGGGTGCAACCCATAAGTGCTCCGTTCTCCTCCTAACTCAAACCTGAGTCTGGAGAAACTCAGCTCAGTGCACGAACTCCGTAGCACCGGCGAGGATCCTTAAATACTTTGGGTAGATTTTTAACTCGAAATTTTGCCCGGGCAGCTCCGTTAGGCTACTCTTTTTCGATTTCCAACTGCTAAGGGATTGTTTACGTGCCCAACAATACACACGGGCGTCCGATCTCACTACCCAGAGACCAGGGAAATTTTATTACTAGAAGTCCACATGAAAGAGTCCCGATCCATACCGGGGCTTGAACCCGGGACCTCCAGCACTCGAGGCGGACATCATACCTCAAGACCACGCACCACATATCCTGTGAGCCTGAGGCTTATAAAAGATTTCTATACTTTATATTAATATTATTAGGCTGGGTCGACCTAGGAGTGGTACTATGATATTTATAATGTCACCATTTCTAATTATCTCCCTTCTACGGCCGCCGGAAGCTTGTCTCAAGCCTTCATCTTTACCCAGCATACTCTGCGCTGACTTCCGGACACGTGGTCAGTCCTTAAGCTCCGCGTCGGCAATAAGTGATCTGATCTATATTTAGCACATGCCGCGGGAACGCGCTGGATTAACTAGTAAACAAATTAGGCACTTCGGCTATGATATCCACAACACCAACGGCTGATCTATAAAATTGGCACCAGCACCCTATACTTTCTTCCCCTCGGGGCGTGGGAAATGGTTATTTACTTGTACTTTTATACCCTTCGAGATATGACTGGTCTCGATACTTGAAAGGCTATAACTAAATTCCCAATAACCATAAAGCGTGTAAACAAATGGTTCTTAAATGTAAGAACACGCGGAGGTTAGCGTGGCCGAAATGATACGAGTACGTGCTATTAAGCTTCCAGTGTGCTGATACCGAGGTAGCGGCAGGGATGGATTAACCATTAGGCAAACAAGGCACGTGCCTAGGGCACCAAGCATTTTTTTTTTTTTTTTTGGGGGGGGGGGGGGGGGCACCACAAGTCCTCAAGAAAAATGTGTATATTGTCCCGGTAGCGTAATTGCATGGCATAAGCAAATCGCAAATGTAATATTGAATCGCACATTATTTATATATACATACCCTGTGCTGCCCAGTCACTAAATCTGGTAGGAAGTGCCGTTGACTCTTGTTTAGAGGCAGTAAACTTCTTCCATACAGTGCAACTGATCTATACTTTTTTCTCAGCTTCAACCAAAAGATGGAAGATTCTGAAAGGATGCCTTTTGAATGAAAAGCTGGTAAAGTCCTTTTCCGATACTAGATGGGAAGCACATGCTGTTGCAACTGAAGCCATTCTAATGTCTCATCCTCAGATTATAGAAGCGTTAGAATGTTTACAAGAAAACCAGTCACAGAAGGGGGACACCAGAAGAGAAGCAGAAAACATTGCAAAGAAGATGCAAGAATTAGAATTTGCTTTCATGCTTGTCTTTTGGGAAGAAGTGTTACAACATTTTCACAGGGTCAGTCAAGCTCTACAAAATGAGCACGTGAACTTGAAAACGTGTGCTGATTTGTATTCTTCACTAGCAGATCACTTGCATGAATCTAGGAATGAATTTGAAAGATTTGAAGAAGCTGCAAAAGAAATAACACCAGGTGTGGATTATAAGTCAACTTTGACCCGTAATCGTAAACGAAAGACAGTGGTCATTGATGGTGATGCCCCTGAGGTATCTCAGAATGCCAGAGACAAATTTCGTATATCTGCTTTCTACACCATTGTTGACAAACTTGAGACAGAGATGAGTTGACGAGGACAGGTATATAATGATCTAGCAGTTCGATTTTCTTGTTTGGTCGATGTACCACAAACATCTCAGTGTTGTGAAGGACTAATAAATGCTTATCCTGAAGATCTGAACAATAATTTATATACTGAACTACAACAGTTCCACTCATATATTCGCCACAAGTTTCGTGCATCAAAATCTGACAACAACACGTTCAGTCATGCAGAACTCTACAAAGTAATAGTTAGAGACAACATCGAGTGTGCTTTTCCAAATGTAGAAATCGCCTTGCGCTTATTTTTAACATTAATGGTTACGAACTGTTCAACTGAGCGCTCTTTTTCTCAGTTGAAACGTTCAAAAAATCCAAGTAGATCGACAATGAAACAAGAAAGGCTTGATACCTTATCTTTGCTGATGATTGAGGCAGACTTGTTGCGCAAAATTAACTTTGATGATGTACTCAAAAACTTTGCCAGACGTAAATCTAGAAAAAAAGAACTTTAAAATGTAAATGTGTGCTCTCTCTGACTTTCTTATCTATCAAAAAAGTTACAGTATTTTTGTCTACTATTATTACAAAATTAATTAACTATTAATTTTAATACAGAAATACCTTATTGTAGGTTTTATATGAGTGATAGTAGTACAAACATATGTGTTTACATTTCACAACTGTTTTTCTTTGTTAGTTTTTTGCATAATATTGAACATACCAGCAGTCAGTGGAGGATCGGGGGCCCGGGGCAGTAGGGGGCACCCATGTGGGTTTGTGCCTAGGGCACCAAGATGGCTTAATCCGGCCCTGGGTAGCGGGTTCAACCCCTACACCGATAAGTTGGAGTAAAATTTTGACGTCTCGTCCGTGACTTGGGGACGTAAATTACAAGTACCTCATAAGTCGGTGTGGGTTCGCTTAATGACCAAGGACACTGGTAACAGAGACAGCAAAACCCAGTTCAGTGCACCAGAAGTAATAGCATGTGGGTGGACTACGCTTGAATTCGGGGCAAGCGAACGCTAAAACAAACATAAATAAGACTTTGCTTGAGACATCGGGCGAAAAGAGAAGCAACAGAAATGTTCCGCTGCCGAATTTACCATTGGGCATACGGTAGTTAAAGTACTTAAGTCAAACTTCCTTTCTGGTGTCTTAAGGCACATTCTGCGTACAGTTTTGTGTGTGTTTGTGTGTGTGTGTGTGTGTGTGTGTGTGTGTGTGTGTGTGTGTGCGTGTGTGTGTGTTGCATATTCCTTACATGACGTTGCAGTCAACATCAGCATTTTTCAGCTGCTGTTGATGTACTAGGCAAGATTACGCTCAGTAGTTTGCCATTGCTTTCTGAGCGGACGGCTCACATACCCCGTAAGTTTCCAACGCGGCGGAAACCGCTACCGATTCTCTCGCGGGTTACATTACTCACGAGAATATACGGGATTAAGGAGAAAGACGTTAACTTCTAGGGCAAGGCGACCGGCTGCGTACAGTAATTAAAATAATTTAGTCAAGAATTCTTTCTGGTGTCTTAAGGCACATTCTGCGTACAGTAATTAAAATAATTAAGTCAAGAATCCTTTCTGATGTCTTAAGACACACTGAGCATGTGGTGCTAAACCCATATTTAAACAAAACGATCGGCAATCGGTGGGTGATGTGCACAATGTGAAACCGGCCGCCTTTGCTTCCCACGACATCTCCTGGTTACCTTGTAGGTGAGATCGACCTGGGAGTCAGAGCCAGGTTTACAAATTCGAATCCCTCCCGGTGCGTATGAAACCCATGCCCACGGGGATGACAGGCGAGCGTCGAGCCACTACGCCACCACTGCTCCTGGAGAATATGCGGCAGAAGTGAAGATGATGCTGTAGAAACCTGGGTCCACAGACAGGGGCTCCCACAACCACGTTCTCTTCAAATACAGATGTATTGGAAGTTTTACCAACATAAACATTATATGTTACTGTAAGTTTGGTTTTATTTTGAAACATACAATATCATTTTACTGTGTGTTATTTTACTGTGTGTTATTTTACCGTGTATTATTTTTCCTTGTACTATTTGTATTTTACTGTGTATTATTTTACTGTGTATTATTTTACTGTGTATTATTTTACTAAATGTTATTTTACTGTGCAATATTTAACTGTGTATTATTTTACTGTGTATTATTTTACTGTGTATTATTTTACCGTGTATTATTTTACTGTGTATTATTTTACCGTGTATTATTTTACTGTGTATTCTTTTACTGTGTCTTATTTTACTGTGTAATTTTTTACTGAGTGTTATTTTACTGTGTATTATGTTACCGTGTATTATGTTACCGTGTATTATTTTACTGTGTATTATTTTACCTTGTGTTATTTTACCGTATATTATTTTACTGTGTATGATTGTACTGTGTATTATTTTACTGTGTATTATTTTACTGTGTATTATTTTATTGTGTATGATTGTACTGTGTATTATTTTACTGTGTATTATTTTACTGTGTATTATTTTACTGTGTATTATTTTACTGTGTATGATTGTACTGTGTATTATTTTACTGTGTATTATTTTACTGTGTATTATTTTACTGTGTATGATTGTACTGTGTATTATTTTACTGTGTATTATTTTACTGTGTATGATTGTACTGTGTATTATTTTACTGTGTACTATTTTACTGTGTATTATTTTACTGTGTATTATTTTAATGTGTATTATTTTACAGTGTATTATTTTATCGTGTATTATTTTACAGTGTATTATTTTACAGTGTATTATTTTACTGTATGTTATTTTACTGTGTATTGTTCTTTGTATTTTAAATAAGGGGAAGCCGCGGCTGAGAGGTTAAGATGCTCGCCTGAGGATCAGAAGGTGCGAGTTCGATCCCCACATTGGGCTGGAAATCTTTCCAGAAACTAACCGAATACATCACACGCCCCCTGATATCTTGGGTAGTCAGATCGGACATCTAGCCATCTCGTATAAGTGCGGGAAACTGGAGACTCCCCTGTGTAAGTTGTGCACGTTTAAGAAAATAAAACACAACGGTAGTTAGACATTGCAAATAGTAGACCTTAAGGTCTTTGCCCTGGCAAACTTGTTAGGAAAAGCACCTCTACCACGGTGTCAAAAGCCTGGAATGGGATCTGTCTCGACGAGGCAAACCTGACTTAAGTGCATGGCTGTGAGATGCATCGAAAGAGGATCGAAGAAGTATATATTTTGAATTACATCGTCGTTATAATCATCAAATTAGAAGACGACTAGGTCAGAAACCAGTCATGCACTTCATTAAACAACAGATTCAATGATTTGATCACCTGACAAGGATGCCCTGTTACCACCTACCACAAGGAGCCATATTGTAGAGATATAATGGATACAGAGCAAGGGAATGACCGCGTGAAAGATGAAGTGATTGTATCAAGTACAACCTTAGAGAAATGAATACCAATTTACAACGAGTATTGGAAAGAGCGCATAAAACATCTCCCGCCAACACTTCACTGAGTTAAATGGAGAAAGAGAAAAAGAAGATGATCACCATCATTAGCATGACTATGTCATGTACCATGGCGATTTACGTGGTCGGTCATGGTTCGCTTCTCTCACGATCACCTGAGTATTGGATCACGGTGTGTTATAGTCCCGACTACGTATTAAGACCAATCATCCGGGAATATATTTTGTTTTTTTTTATTCCTGTTTTCCCATTAATTTTGCTATTTGTCATTGAGTTTTCGAGTTTATTAATTTGTTTATTCAATATGTGTCCAAGATGTGTTGACTATCTAATTCAAATTTATCTCATCAATTTACTGATTTCATTTCTTTCTTGAAATACAGACGTGTTCTTTTTTTTTTTTCGTCCATGCTGTGAACAGACATGATCACCATCGCCACACATCATATACTACCGTGTTTCCCCGAAAATAAGACAGGTTCTTATTTTAATTTTAGCTTTAAAGATCCCCTAGAGCTTATTTTCGGGGATGTCTTTTTTTTTTCAGATACAAAAATCGTCATTTATTAATGTACAAAAGTCTACATTTATTCAAATACAGTAATAGCCATCTTCTGGAACATCGCCATAACTCTCCAAATCCCGACTTCCGGTCTGAATTTCTTGCGACTCCATTTCCTGTAAACCACTGGTCCCAGTCTCTCATGCCCAGCAATAAAGCTTTCCTTAAATTAGCATTTCTTGTCCGTGTAGCCTGCTCGTAGTTCATTGGTAACATTATTTCACACGAGGGACGTATTGAATTATGATCCACATCCGTTAATTATCAAGTGCGCACCGGTGGTTTCTGTCATACAACTGGTCATTCGGCAACAAGTCTCTCATTCCAACTGACGATATTACTAGGGCTTATTTTCAGGGTAGATCTTATATTTACAGCATCCTGAAAAATCGTGCTAGGGCTTATTATAGAGGTATGTCTTATTTTCGGGGAAACGTTGTATAATAATAAGACGCCATTGAAAGTACGAGAAATGAGTTTATACGTAACACTGCGACTTTTCTGAGAATATGCGGGTTTATCATTTACGCATTGTCCTGTACATACACTCACACTGATACACACATACCCCCACATACACACACTCCGACAGATACACATACACACACTCCTAAGCACACGGGGCGCGCGCGCGCACACACACACACACAATTCCATGGAGACACATCAAGACACCTTCCCACAAACATTTTCACATACACACACACATATTGACACCCTCTCACACACCCCCACACACATATTCCGACAAAACATACACGCTCCCACACAGACACCCCCCACCTTACACACGCATACACACCGACAGTCACATCGGACATACTAACAGATGACCATTGTTCAGCACTTGCGTGTGAATCCCTCGCGTCTATCTCAAGTACCATCCACACGCAGAGGAATGTGGGGATTGGGCCGAGGTCCGTGAGAGCACCGCAGCAAGAAAAACTCCAGCACAACCACGCCGTTTCTCACGCTATGTTGTCACACACTCGCGTATTTTCATTGGGGATTAGTCTCCTCAATCATGCACATCGAGACACCTACATGCTAAGCTTACCTCTTTCATACGGAACTTTCTGGTGATATAGGGAGCATCATTGTCCTTATTTATCGGCACGGCACCTGATGATGACGGATCGAGGCCGCTGTTTTACTGTAACGTGGTAGGGGAAGCAACCCTGACACAGATCCTTGCTGAAGGCGGGCACGTTGACTTTTGGGGTGTGTAACTTTGTGTCGCATCTTATAGTGATTGTCTTGTTAGTTCTTGCAGACTTTCTTATAGTGAATGTATTGTTATTTCTTGCAGACTTTATTATGCTGGTTATCTTGTTAGTTCCTGCAGACTTGCATTGTTTTGATCTCATTTTATCTGACGTTGTCTGACCGTGTTGTATTAAGATCGTTCTGTCTTTCTGAATTTAAGTTTATTTATACAGTAATGTTTAAAAGAAAGAAAAAAGTTTTTAGCCGGCTCCCTGGCCTAGGAATTAACGTCTTGCTCCGTAATCCCCTATATTCTCGTGAGTAACGTAACCTGTGCGAGAATCAGTAGCGGTTCTCGCCGCGTTGGTAACTTACGGAATATGTGAACCGATCGCTCAGAAAACAATGGCAAACTACTGAGCGTAATCTTGCCTAGTACATCAACAGCAGCTGAAATATGCTGATATTTACTGCAACGTCCTATAAGGGATATGCAACAACAACAAAATGTTATAAATCCTTACAATTCAAACTTGCATTAAGCATATTGAGGAGGAACAAGAAAGCGCACGAGCTTCCCTTTTTAAGTGCCAGGTTTCAGAGCAGAGGAAAGTAGAAAACGACCTCTTTTAAATATCACAAATGAATTACATTCACTTACTTAACTCTGTGGCGAAGTGGTTACGGACGCGTTCGAAACACTGCTGAGGGCGATGTGGCAGCAGACCGCCTTGCGTTGGTCCTTTACCAAATGGTATGGGTGCGGTCGTTTAGAAAGCAATGGCAATCTACTGGAAGTAAACTTGCCAAGAGATCACAAACAGTATTTAACAACCTCTGGGGTTGATTGTGACGTCCCGTAAAGGATATGCAACTAACTTAACTCCTCTCGTGTGTATGCACCTTGTAGTAGTAGAGATTCTTGTGTGTTTCTGTGACCTCCAAGAGCTATGCCGACTGTAGCACGTCTCCTCGTAAGGTCCCCCAAGTGGGACAAGTCAAGGGATAGGGACCAGACGAAACGATACGCAACACCTGCCGCCATGTAAGTAGACTGGAGACTTTCATAGGCTAGGGAGAGCAACCCCGCCATGTAAGTAGACTGGAGACTTTCATAGGCTAGGGAGAGCAACCCCGCCATGTAAGTAGACTGGAGACTTTCATAGGCTAGGGAGAGCAACCCCGCCATGTAAGTAGACTTGAGACTTTCATAGACTAGGGAGAGCAACCCCGAACAAATGCTTGTCAAAGTCGGGTGTACTAAGCCACAGGCTAGACAAAATTGTATAACGCGATTCACTAAATGATGAAATTATTTCACTCTCAATTGTTGGCACATTGCTGTCTTGATAGACGATAGTTTGTTACATTGTGCTTCAAAAAGACTTCATAACTACAACCCATGGCGGTAGCGAATGTAACTGATCAGACCAATTCGAGCTGTAAATGTTCATCCACAATGGATGCATGTGAACACATGGTCATTTCCACCATCACGCACCATCTTACGTCTCACACGCTCAGTGTGTGACCTATCTGCAATCATTTCCTCATTTTTCTTTATTCCAATTCTGATCTTTACCCTCTATGCAACGCGGTCAGAGGCGACTTGCTCCCAATGTGCATTATCAATGCCTGTATCAATCATGTCCCGCTTACACACATCTTTGTATCGTAGTAGAGGCCGACCCTGAGATCTCTTACTCATCTGTAATTCACCAAAAAGATGTCCTTTTAGTATTCTAAAATCATCCATCCTCTTAACGTGTCTTATCCATCTAAGTCTACGAAGACTGAGCATGGAATACACCGTCACACAACCTGATCTTTCCAATACTTCAGTATTTGTGATTTTGTCTTGCCATTTAATACCAAGTATTCCTCGCAGACACCGCATATGAAAGCTGTTTACACGAGTACTAAGGACACAAGCTTGATAGACAATGACTTTTGTTTTGGCATTAAACTTCCTGTTCTCGCATTTATGCACCTTGCATGATACCACAAACGCCAACCGCGGGAGCCAGATTTTTTTTTTTTTACTTTGTTCTGGCCAAATATTAAAAACAACGCAACGTACGATACGATTGAAGGCAGGCGAGTAAATGGTAGACAGCGGTACAAGTGGGGTAAATAACATCATGAGATGGACGAACGGCAGTCTGTCAGTGTGTGCAGCAAGGGTGAGAGATAGGGAGGGTTGGGGATCACTTTCAGCCAACCTTCTGTGTGGAGACGGCACTTAATTGACTACAGCCACTCATGATAGAGCAATCGAAGCTGGAGCTGACAATAGGACATAGTTGTAACTGTTATATATGGGGTGTCTTTGAAGGAGTGAGAAAAATGGACGGAGAGACTAAGAGAGAGAGGGGGGAAACTGAGGCACGGAACAAGCGCAGATGGGGAAAGGAAGAGGGGAGGGGGAGGGGAATGAATATAAGGTAAGAGTGAGAGAAAGAGAGATGGAGAGGGAGAAAGAGAGTTGGGGTGAGAAAAAGAGAGAAGGAGCGAGACAAAGAGAGAAGGAGAGAGGGGGTGATAAAGGGAGAAGGAGCGAGATAAGAGAGAGGAATAAAGAGGCAGAGAACGAGAAAAAGAGAAAGGGAGAGAGAGGCATGAGAAAAGAAGGGAGAGAGGTTGAAAGAGATGGAGAGCGAGAAAAAAGATAAGGGGAAGGAAGAGAGAGAAAGATCGAGAGTGCAAAAAATAGCTAGAGAGAAAATAAAAATATAGAGGCATAACGTGAAAGGCGGATCAACACCGCACCCAAGTATCATGCTAATCTAATGGGATGTATGGGTTCGACATTTCACGCCATTAGGTCTGTTTTCACCTCCCGAAGAATTAACACAATAAATGATCGCCTAAGTGTTCTCATCAGTTTATGTTTTGACAGATGTCTATCAACAAACTCAGTTTAATGCTGTGCCACGGCATCAGCGGCTAGGTGGCGCCAAACGTGTAACATCATTTGCACTTATTGGGGTCGCCTTGTTAGACACAGCAGAATTAAATTGCAGCGCTTACCTAGTACAGTGTGATTCTACAAATGGAGGGAGGCAGGTGAAAAAAATAATCAAGGAGAAAGGAGAGAGAATAAAAAATGTGATGTAAAGAGAAAGGAGGGATTGGAGATAAGACGACAGTCAGGAGACAAAGGAAGGCGAAGAGGGGTAGGGAGATAGAGAGAAGGGTTGAATATAGAAAAGATAAAGGAGGCTATGGTGATGAAGAAAAGGAGAGAAAGTAGGGTTTAGTATAGGGAAATGGTGACAGCTACATGAAGGGAGAAATTTGAGAGAAGATATTGAGAGACATAGAGAGACAGACAGTAAACAGATAGACAGACGGGCAGGCAGGATAATAGATAGGTAGAGAAACAGACAGGCGGGCAAATTGACACATAGACAGGCAAGGGGTCAGGCGGGTAGACAGACAGACAGACAGACAGACAGACAGACAGACCGACCGACCGACCGACCGACAGACAGACAGACGGACGGACGGACGGACGGACGGACGGGAAGGTAAGTAGGTAGGTAGGTAGAGAAAGAGAGGGAGACAGAGAAGAGAGAACGGATATGAGGTAGAAAATATTACCAAGAAAATATATGAAATCAAAAGTTTAGACACATAGTTACGAGTTGGAAAAACAGAAACGCACAAACACAGATTTGATAGACCGATAAGGAATAGGATGAAACGGGTTGCCATCATCAACACGCAATAGAACACCTCTGGTACATCCCAACGACACGAATCTAAACTCAGATTATGAAAACAACAAACAACAGTTGAATGGTAAACATTCGGAACGTAACATGTCGAAATGGCTGACATGGAAACCAGATACTTCCCATGATGTAATGTTACGGGAAATGTCTTCAGGCGTGTCGCATTAAACAAAGTAAAAATAGCAAACGAAAGGCGTGTGTTTACATTGCTATATTAGGTCAGCATGGCCGAATGGATAAGGAACTGGCTTTTAGAATTCCGGTGCGGTGATGCCGAGATGGCGGGGTCAACATCTACACCTATTAGTTGGATTAAAGTGTCGATATGTGTTCAGCAGGCTCTCCTTTGTCTACATATCTATCATTGTTTACCTATCTTAGATATGACAGAGCTACCGTATAAGAGTCGACGGGATTACCTTCTTTCTTTTACCGCCGAATGTTGGTCGGCGCTCACAAAACCCGACACCCCACATTGTGCTAACGGCTTCGAACGGGTGAGCACAACTGGGAGCGTACAAGTCTTACCCTAGTGCTAGGAAATGCAACCTGAAGACTAAATGTCAAGGCAGGGTCGACCAGGCCTAGACTAGTCTAGAATGGAAGCTCCGACAGGCGGACAGTTAGGGCATTGCTTTGTTAATCCTGCAGCTTCTGCAGATTGTCTTGTTCCAGATGTATTGGTGTTACCTGTCCTCTGGAGTAATCTAGACGCCGCGAGAGGGATCATGCTGCATGGACAACACATTGTCTCTAAATTCAGCTCAGGTTTTGTGTTATGGAGAGGCATAGCTCCATTTTACAAACTATTGTCTATCAAGACGGCAAGGTGCCAGTCATCTATTTTCCTTTAGGTTTAAATGTGATGAATTCCAATATATTTAGAATTCTAATAAGAGGAAGAAAGGAAGAGAAATATCGAGAGTGCAAGAAAAAGCTAGAGATAAAACGAGAGAGAGAACATAAAAATATAGCGAACGAAAGAAGAAGAAGAACATAAAAATAGATAGGCTTAACGTGAAAGGCGGATCAGCATCGCACTCATGTACCGTGCTAATCATGACGGGATGTCTCGGTTCGACATTTCACGCCATTACGTCTGTTTTCATCTCCCGAAGAGTTTTAAATAGAAATGACCGCCTAAGTGTTCTCATCAGTTTATGTTTTGACAGATGTCTATCAACAAACTCAGTTTAATGCTGTGCCACGGCATCAGCGGCTAGGTGGCGCCAAACGTATAGCCCAATTTGCACTGATTGGGGTCGCCTTGTTAGACACAGCAGAATTAAATTGCCGCGCTTACCTAGTACAGTGTGATTCTACACATGAGGGGAGGCAGGTGAATAATTGATCGAGGAGAGGGGATTAGAAATTGTGATGTAAAGAGAAAGGACGGATTGTGGGAAGGCGATAGTCAGGAGACAGAGAAAGGCGTAGAGGGGTAGAGAGATAGAGAGAAGGGGTGAAAACAGAAAAAAAGATAAAGGAGGCTACGGTGGTGAAGAAAAGGAGAGAAAGTTGGGTTTAGTATAGGGAGATGGTGACAGCTACATGAAGGGAGAAATTTGAGAGAAGATATTGAGAGACATAGGGAGACAGACAGTAAACAGATAGACAGATAGACAGGCTGGATGATAGATAGGTAGAGAAACAGACAGGCGGGCAAACAGACAAATAGACAGGCAAGGGGTCAGGCGGGTAGACAGACAGACAGACAGACAGACCGACCGACCGACCGAATGACCGACCGACCCACCCACCCACCCACCGACCGACCACGGACGGACGGATGGACGGACGGACCTGCTCAGGTAGGTATATAGGTAATCAGGTAGGTAGAGAAAGAAAGGGAAACAGAGAAGAGTGAGATAACGGATATGAGGTAGAAAATATTAACAGGAAAATATATGAAATCGAAAGTTTAAACACAAATTTACGATAATGAAAAACAGAAACGCACAAACATGGATTTGATCAACAGACATTAAACAGCGTGAAACAGGTCGCAAACATGAAGACGCAATAGGAAACACCAGGTACAGCCTAACTACACAAATCTAAACTCAAATTGTGAAACCAACAAACATCAGTTGCAGGGTAAACATTCGGAGCGTAACATGCCTGACATCGAAACCAGGTACTACCCATGATGTAATGTTACGGAAATATTTTCAGGCATGTCACAATAAATGAAGTAAAAATTAGCAAACGAACGGCGTGTGTTTACATTGCTATATTAGGTCAGCATGGTCGAATGAATAAGGAACTGGCTCTTAGATTTTCTGTGTGGTGATGCCGAGATGGAGGGTTTAACACTTGCACCTATTGGTTGGACTAAAGTGTCAATATATGTTCAGCGCGCTCTCCTTCGTCTATATATCTGTCATTGTTTACCCATCTTGGATATGATTGAGCTACCGTATAACAGTAGACGGTGCAGCCTGCTTTCTGTTAGCGCCGAATGTTGGCCGGTGCTCACAAAACCCGACACCCCACATTGTGCCAACGGCTTCGGGCGGGGGAGCGAATATGGGCGCAACTGGGAGGTTACAAGCCTTTCCCTAGTGCGATGAATTGCAACCTGTAGATTAAATGTCATGGCAGGGCCGACCAGTCCCTGAACTGGTTTAGAATCGAATCTCCGACAGACGGACAGTTAAAGCATTACTTTGCTTATCCTGCAATTTCTGAAGCTTGTTTTATTCCAGACGAAAGATGGATCATGCCGCACGGGCACCACATGGACTATAAATTCAGTCCAGGTTTTGTGTTACGGAGAGGCATAACTCCAGTTTACAAACTATCGTCTATCAAGACGGCAAGGTACCAGTAATCTACACCCCCCCCCCCCCCTCTTAGGTTTAAATGTGATGAAATCAAATATGTTTGGATTTCTAATAGAGAGAGAGAGAGAGAGAGAGAGAGAGAGAGAGAGAGAGAGAGAGAGAGAGAGAGAGAGAGAGAGAGAGACTGCATAAATGGCTTGAGATAAAATGAGAGATAAAATAACAATAGAGAGGCTTAGCGTGAAAGGAGGCGGATCAACACCGCACCCAAGTACCATGCTAATCATCATGGGATGTATGGGTTCGACATTTCACACCATTAGGTCTGTTTTCACCTCCCGAAGAATTAACAAAATAAATGAGTTTATCAACAAACTCAATGTAATGCTGTGCCACGGCATCAGGCTAGGTGGCGCCAAACGTGTAGCCCCATTTGCACTGATTGGGGTCGCCTTGTTAGACACAGTTAGCAGAATTAAATTGCCGAGCTTACCTAGTACAGTGTGATTCTACACATGAGGGGAGGCAGGTGACAATATGATCGAGGAGAGAGGATAGGGGAATAGAAAATTGAATTAAAGAGAGAGGAGGGATTGTGGGAGGCAACAGTCAAGAGACAGAGGAAGGCGGGGTAGGGAGGTAGAGAGAAGGGATGAAATTAGAACAGATAAAGGAAGCTATGATGATGAAGATAAGGAGAGAAAGAAAGGTTTAGTATAGGGAGATGATGGCAGCTTCATGAAGGGAGAGATTTGAGAGAAGATATTGGGAAATATAGAGAGACAGTAAATAGATACTCAGATAGGCAGCAGGGATGATAGATAGGCAGATAGGCGGGCAGATAGACAGGCATATGGGCAGGCAGGTAGACAGACAGACAGACAGACAGACAGACAGACGGACGGACGGACGGACGGAAGGACGGACGGACAGGAAGGTAGGTATATAGGTAAGCAGGTAGGTAGAGAAAGATTGGGAGGCAGAGAAGAGAGAACGGATATGAGGTAGAAAACATTATAACAAGAATATATTAAATCAAAAGTTTAAACACACATTTACGATTATGAAAAACAGAAACGCACAAACACGGACTGGATCAACAGAAAGAAACAGCATGATGTGATGGGTCGCATACACGAAGACGCAATAGGAAACACCCGGTACAGCCTAACTACACAAATCTAAACTCAAATTGTGAAAACAACAAACATCAGTTGCAGGGTAAACATTCGGAGCGTACCATGCCTGATATCGAAACCAGGTACTTCCCATGATGTAATGTTACGGAAATGTCTTCAGGCGTGTCACAATAAATAAAGTAAAAATATCAAACGAACAGCGTGTGTTTACATTTCCTATATTAGGTCAGCATGGCCGAATGAATAAGGAACTGGCTTTTAGATTTTCGGTGTGGTGATGCCTAGATGGCGGGTTTAACACCTGCACCTATTGTTTGGACTAAAGTGTCGATATGTGTTCAGCACGCTCTCCTTTGTCTACATATCTGTCATTGTTTACCTATCTTAGATATGACTGAGCTACCGTATAAGAGTCGACGGGATTACCTTCTTTTTTTTTACCGCCGAATGTTGGGCGGCGCTCACAAAACCCGACACCCCACATTGTGCCACCTTCGCGCAGTTGGGAGCGTACAAGTCTTACCCTAGTGCGAGGAAATGCAAACTGAAGACTAAATGTCAAGGCAGGGTCGAGTAGGCCTAGACTTGTCTAGAATCGAAGCTCCGACAGGCGGACAGTTAGGGCATTGCTTTGTTAATCCTGCAGCTTCTGCAGCTTGTCTTGTTCCTTTCCTCTGATGTAAACTAGACGTTAATAGAGGGATCATGCTGCATGGGCAACACATGGTCTCTAAATTCAGCCCAGGCAGTTTGCTGAGGAGAGGCATAGCTCCATTTCACAGACTATCGTCTATGACGACGGCAAGATATAAGTCATCTACCTCCCCTCTGGTCTGTACATCATTGCTTGCTGTGGTATACTGTTAGTTGGTAACCTACTTGCATGGCCAAACCATTTGACTTGCTGCCTTCTAATGATATCTAGCGCTGACATAACCCTGACTTTAGTCCTGATTTCTTCATTTCTGATCTTTTTTCTTCTTGATACATTGAGTATTCTTCTCAGGAATCTAATTTATGTTGTAATTTTTCTTTTTCTCTTTTTCTGTCATTGTCCACGTTGGGCATTGGTACCACAGAGTTGGTAGGAAGATTGTTTTGAAGAGTGCTTTCTTAGTAACTATTGATACATGTTTTTTCTTCAGTATTGACGTCATTTGTCCAATTAGCTCGCTTGCTTTATTGCATCTATTTTCGATCTCGTCTTCTGATTATGTGGTTGTTTCGGGATTTGAAATTTAAATATTGAGCACAACCCACTACTGGCAACGCTGATCACATTCTGGTATGAACCTAAGGCCTATCCACGTCAATATGGAAGCACTATACTCGAGTTTCGCCCTCGTTTGAGCTCATCAGTAGTGCATATCCCTGACCGGATCCGGAAACAGTCCCGGATCACGCGTGTGAAGCGGGTGTGTAACCACGCGGCACACACTGGACACACCAAATTATCACAACAGAACATCACAACGCTACCCATCGTAGGCTATGCTCAAGATTGCCCAATCGCCGCGACCGACGTCCGTCAATCGATGGGACCCGAACGAGCAGGACTTCGGAACTCGTCTTCTGAGTTGCCATTTTATACTTCCTAGCGTCATATTATACTACCTAGGTAATTGATGGTCTTTACTTGTTTCACGGAGTGTTCGTGTCGGTGATTCGTTGTTGTTTTTTCTTCTTTGGTTATAGTCATTACCTCTGTTTTACTTGTGCTAATTTTCATGTTATGTCCCCTACACATTTTGTTTAGACCAGGGGTGGCCAAACTTTTCAGCAGGTGGGCCAAATTTCAGAAATAATATTTCCTGCAGGGCCACGCACCTAATTAATGTAAACACGCTTCGACCACATTGTCGCTTCCCAGTAGTTGAGATCGTGGTCAAACGCTTGCCTGGTTTAATGTTAAAACACACACACACACACACACACCCACCCACCGACACACACACACACACACACACACACACACACACACACACACACAAGAAATAGGTTGTTTTATTTTTAAAGAAAATAAAACATAACTGAGAATCAAACATATTTATTAGACCAGTGGTTCTCAACCATTTTTGGCCCGTGCCCCCCTTCACCATATTTTTAGAACGTCATTCCCCCTTTTCATATTTCCTACCTAAAAATCTCGCCACGCCACTACACAGTATACGTAATAATTGAAGCTAAATTTAATAGCACATACTAAAACAAGTCTAGACGTCCACATAAAACATGATTTGTGGGTCTACTTACTTTATAAATTGAATTTTAGAAGGGTGAGACTTACAGAACCGTACAGTACAAAGCAAAAAACAATTAAAAGTAATCAGTTCTTGTATTAACGCGATCTTGAAATAACCTTAATTCCCCCCACCCCCTGGAAACCCTAAAATTCCCCCCTGGGGGTGGGATCCCAACCGGTTGAGAACCACTGTATTAGACAATTTAAAAATATTTAAAAGTGAGACATCTGACTTTGTTTCGCAGAACTAAGTGCATCAAAATTGATCTCGACTGATGTTGTCGCTACACGCAAACAGTTTTCCAAACGAACATCAGTAGGTCGTGTTCTCGAGTGATTCGATGTGCTTCATGTGACTAAAAAGCCGTTCACACGCATAAGTGTTTCCAAATAGCGAAACCATCGACAGAGCATGTTTGTAAAACGCAGGATATCTATCATTGTTCAAATACGTGTTATAGAACTTTTCCAAACCAACTTGATGGAATTTCTCCTTTAACTGTGTATCAAAACACATTTCACAATGTTCCATTTGTAATCTTGCTGATAATAAATTCAACGTCTACCGCAAATGGTGTTGCAAATGCACAAAAAAGCACATGATGTTTTTTTTTTTAAATCCTGAAATCCGTTTTCTAATTCGAGGTTTAAGTCAGATATCAAAGAAGCGTATTTCTACCGTCTCCTGTGTGACATCTGGTTGCAGTGACAATGTAGGAAAGTGAGTAAAGTTTTTGTCCTCAATTGTTGTTCCCAAAGACCAAGTTTCATTTGAAATGCAGAAATATGATCATACATCTTATTAATTAATTGATCTTTCCCTTGTAGACGATTATTAACGTCATTTAGGTGGCTAGTTATATCGACCAGAAATGCAAAGTCGCAAACCCACTCTTTGTCTTCAAACTGTTTGATACTTTTTGACTTGCTTGCAAAGAATGGTTGTATTTCTTGCTGCAAATCAAACAGACTTTTCAACAATTTCGCACGGGTCAGTCATCTTTTTTTTTCATATCCCTTACAGGACGTTGCAGTCAACATTAGCATTTTTCGGTTGCTTTTGATGTACTAGGCTAGTATGCTCAGTAGTTTGCCATTGCTTTCTGCGCGACCGGACAATACTCCCATAATTTACCAACACGACGAGAACCGCTACCGATTCTCGCGCAGATTACGTTACTCGCTTATTTCCTAGGCGTCTTACTTCTGCATAAAATGTAACTTCATTATAACCTGAGTCCAAAGACTTTAAAAATTCTTGAAACTGACGGTGATTCAACCCGTTCAACTTAATGAAGATCACTATTTTGAAGACCACTTTCATGACATGGTACATTTTGAGGACTTCGAACATAAATTCTCCTGATGATTAATTCAATAAAGATTTAGCATTGAAGTATTACCGACATTGGAGGCCACATTTTCAATCAGTTTTACTAAACCTTCGTGTTTCCCAGCCATTGCTGGGACACCATCCGTTGTTAAGCCCGAT
This sequence comes from Cepaea hortensis, assembly GCA_963921405.1. Taxonomy (NCBI): domain Eukaryota; kingdom Metazoa; phylum Mollusca; class Gastropoda; order Stylommatophora; family Helicidae; genus Cepaea; species Cepaea hortensis. The sequence goes on along the minus strand of OY992889.1, from coordinate 99,068,481 downwards.
GAGTTGTTAAGTTATAACAAAAAGCGATTCAATGTCGATGTAACTGCCTCTAACAAATCTCGTGACTTAGTAGTGTCCTTAAGTGGATGCAGTGCCGCGAATTCTTCTGTCTGTTTAACATGGACATCAACACCCCTGATACAAATTGCCAGTTTTGCAGTTTCTGCCATATCTATGCTTTCATCCAATGCTAGAGCATAAAATATAAACTCAGATGCTCGACTTTTCAAATTACCTTCAATATGTTTTCCAATGTCGTCCACACGCCTAGTAATAGTCTGACGAGACACTTATTTTTGATAAATGATTCTTCTTTTCTGGACACAATTTCAACGATGCTCTCCAAATATTCCTTAACCATTTCACCATCTGAAAATGGCTTCGATTTTTTTTTTTTTTTTTTTTTTTTTTTTTTTTTTGTTGCTAGTATCATGGCTACATGGAGGAGTCCAGACATCAGGATTAAATACCAGATAGATTACATCCTGATTAGCAAAAGGTTTCGAAATACGTTAACAGTCGTAAAAACAGTTCCAAATGCAGACTGTTACAGTGATCACAGATTAATTATAGGCACATTGAGAGTAAAGTTAAAGAAAGTCAAGTATACAGCAGGAAACCCTAAATATGACTTGTGCAAATTGAAAACTGACAAAGAAATACAAGATAATTTTAACATAGAAGTAAAGAACAAATTTGATTTATTGTCTGATCTAGAGATCCTATTTCAAGATGTAGATGATCAATGGGAAATGCTGAAGAATTCACTCAGCTGTGCAGCAGAAAAAACTATTCCTAAAGTAAACAAAGTGGGCCGTAAGACATGGATGACTCAAGAAATTTTACAACTAATGGAAACAAGAAGACAGAACAAAAATAATCCTGCCAAATATAAAGAAATTCACAGAAAAGTCAGAACCTTATGTAAGGAAGCAAAAGAAACATGGTTTGAGAAAAATTGCAAAGAAATTGAAGAACGACACAACAGTAAAAATTCGAAACTAATGCACAAAAGAGTTCAGGAGCTTACTAATCAAAGAACACGTACATCAACAGGCTGCCTAAAGTCAAAAGATGGAAAAGTCATAATGACAAAGATCAGATCTTACATGTATGGTCAGATTACGTGAAAAACCTTTATGACGATAACAGAGACGAACAGTATAATGTTCAAAATAATAATGAAGGACCAGCAATTTTGAAGATGGAGGTTCGGAATGCTCTTAACCATATGGAATCTGGCAAGACCCCCGGTTCAGACATCGTCACAACAGAAATGATTAATGCTTTAGAAGAATATGGAGTAGATAAAGTTACCAGTCTGCTTAATACAATATATGATACTGGAAATATACCCCAGGAGTTATGTAATTCTGTATTTATTGCAATCCCAAAGAAATCCGGAGCCTTGGAATGTGATCAACATCGAACAATTAGTAAAATGAGTCACATCAAGAAGATTTTGCTAAGAATTATCATGCAAAGAGTTAGGAGGAAAATACAACCTGAAATAGGAGAAGAACAATGTGGTTTTGTAAAAGGCAAGGGTACAGTAAATGCTGTGTATATACTGAGAACCGTAATCGAACGTTCTGTAGAAGTAAACAAAGATCTACACCTTTGCTTTATTGACTACACAAAGGCTTTCGATAAAGTGAGACATGTCAACATGATAAGGATGCTTGAGGATTTACAGATTGATGGAAAAGACCTTAGACTTGTAAAAAAAAACATATATTGGAAACAACAAGCTGCCATAAGAGTTGATAATGAAGTAAGCCAATATCAGCCTATTAAGAGAGGTGTGAGACAGGGATGTGTAATGTCTCCAGATCTGTTTTCCCTGTACAGTGAAAGTATTTTCAGAAATATTGAAGATATGGAAGGAATCAACATTGGGGGACAATGCATCAATAACATTAGATATGCAGATGATACAGTCTTGATTGCAGACAATGAACAGGACCTGCAAAATTTAGTAGATGCGGTTGTTACACACAGTGAACAAATAGGGTTAGAATTAAATTGTAAAAAGACACAGATTATGGTCGTCACAAGGAAGAACGAAATACCACAATGTAATATACAAGTAAATGGGAATATTCTTCAACAAGTGAATAGGTACAATTATCTTGGAACAGTAATAACATCTGATGGGAGATGCCTTGAAGAGATTAGAACAAGAATCGCCATGGCAAAAGTAGCCTTTAGCAAGATGAAAAACATACTGACCAATAAAAAGATGTCAATTGAAACGAGAAAAAGGGTGTTGAGATGCTACATAGAACCCGTACTCTTATATGGATGTGAAGCTTGGACAATGAGCAGTCAGAAAAACATCTGATGGCTGTAGAAATGTGGTTTCTGGGGAAAATGCAAAGAATACCATGGACAGCCAGAAAGACAAATGAACAAGTTCTTCATGAAACAAATGAAGATCGTAAACTGATTAGAGACATTAGACGTAGACAGTCACAATTTTGTGGGCATGTTATGTAAATAAATGATCTGGAGAACTTGGTGACAACTGGTAAGATCGAGGTGAACAGACTAAGGGGAAGACCTACAAGCAAGTACCTGGATGGCTTGGCCTTGTGGCATCGTCGAGACAGAAACACGGAGCTGATCAACGACTCTAGTGATCGAGTGAGATGGCAGAACTTGACCGCCCACGCTTACCGGCATGGCACATGATGGATGGATGGATCATGGCTACTGCATAACTAGCTTTTACATAGCATATTGACTCTGAACCCGCTCTAGTAAATATCTTTTGTTGTGCAGACCACAGAATATATATAGATATATCAGAAGTTGAAGTCTCATATTAAATGTTATCAACACCTAGCGTCGGACAAAAAACTAAGTAACCTTGAGTGTCAAATAGCGGTATATTTGAAATAGCTGAAACCCAATGATTTTTTTCTCCAAAAATGCGAGATATTTCAAATTTCTCTTAGCTATAATTTAAAAATATATGATATGGACGACTCATGTTGTAATGTTCTTTTGGTGATATGTACAATAAAGTTAACATTTATGTTCATTTGACCTAGCTCCGCGGGCCGCAACATGACTCCCGGCTGGCTGCATGCGGCCCTCATGTTGGCCACCCCTGGTTTAGACTATTCATGTGCTCATGTAATTCTGCTTCTGATTTTGCTATTAATTCTTGATCGGTCGCAAATAGGAGCTCTTTAATAGTGTAATTTGCCAATGGTTCTTCTGTGTTCTGTTCGTCATGCAGAAAGAAAGAAAGAAAGACAGACAGACAGACAGACAGACAGACAGACAGACAGACAGACAGACAGACAGACAGACAGACAGAAAGAAAGAAAGAAAGAAAGACTGAAAGACAGAAAGAAAGAACGAAAGAAAGACAGACAGACAGACAGACAGACAGACAGACAGACAGACAGACAGACAGAAAGAAAGAAAGAAAGAAAGAAAGAAAGAAAGAAAGAAACACAGACAAACAGACAGGCAGAAAGAAAGGAAGAAAGAAAGAAAGAAAGAAAGAAAGAAAGAAAGAAAGAAAGAAAGAAAGAAAGAAAGACAGACAGACAGACAGACAGACAGACAGACAGACAGACAGACAGACAGACAGACAGACAGACAGACAGACAGACAGACAGACAGACAGACAGAAAAGAACTAAAGACGGAAAGAAAGACAGAAAGAAAGAAAGAAAGAAAGAAAGAAAGAAAGAAAGAAAGAAAGAAAGAAAGAAAGAAAGAAAGAAAGAAAGAAAGAAAGAAAGAAAGAAGAATATTAGTTGAAGATATCAGCGCATATTTCACTACAGACACATTACACTTGTTAACACGACCAAACAGGAAGTTATTATCAAATGTTCGTTCAGAATTTTGCTGATATGAAGGCAACTTTTCGGAACTATCTTTCATGCTATCTCTATTATTTTTTTTTACAAATTCACGATAGCAAACCTAATCCTGTTCTATACATTAGCTATCAGACACTTCTTGTTAACTATATCACTAGTACAGAGCGTTAAAAATCCGAATATTATATTTATATTTCTGGTTTATTTTCTTTAGAAGTCCTTACGGATTATTATTCTGCGCAAGACTACGATTTCGAGATCTGCCATATTTTAGGCAATGATGATAATCTTACAAATCTTCTTAGTCGACTCTAGATCTTCTACACAGTAGCTCTTTTCTAATTATTTGTCTACGGTCATTTATGTAGTATTTAGGCCTTTTCATTTGTTTTGCAGATACACCCGATTAGATGGCAAGTTTCACAACAAACAACAAATTACTAATTTTGTCATAGTATTATTCGGTTGTATACATATGTTGTTATTTTCGTTCATTGGCAGAGACATGATATGACATGATATGCGGCATGATGAAGCTGTTATTCTTCCGCATACTTCAGATAATAGGATTGTGCGACTTTGAACTTTGTGGTCGACGAACTTTCGGGTGCACGATACTAATTCGGGAGAATGCGTTCGTATATTGTTTTCAGGACAATGTTATTTGAGATTAATATTTAAGATCATTTAAAACATATGTTTTTCTTAAATTACAAATAATATTTTTATCATATATATATATATAGGTAAATTGACACTAGCGATTGATAGGAAGGTGACATTAGGAATTGACCACTTCCACAATTATAATTGGATGATAAACAGTAAAAGACTGTGCATTGAGATATTCAATTATTAGCATAGACTCTAGATTGTGATATGGATTTATTGGTATAAAATAATGAACTGTGTTATTACGTTAATTTAGATTGATTTCACAGGATTTAAATTTAGTATAATTAAGTGTTTACGTTCTTCTGTTGTTATAATTGATTGATTAATATTGCTTATAATTATGTTGTTATCCTGATCGCTGTCAACATATCCAGGTGCGATGTCTAGATCACATATGACGATTATGCCACATTATAATTACGCCATAGATATAGAATATTTGCCTTTGCATTGTTGATAGTCAACATGGTGATGCTATATAAGTCTCGAAAAATTGACAGTTAATAAAATTGCACGACGTCTACAACGAAGGCAGAAGACCTCACCTATATATTCGATACGGACCTATGACATAGCAGTTGATAAATATTGCAGCGACAGTTATAGAGCATTCACTAGTATTGACGACTTGGTACCTGTAAATCACACATGTCCCCTTACTCCGGTTTTCTAGCTAGGGCTTGGACGCTTGTCAGTTTTGACAAATGAGGGACTGATAGTTTTAATTAGTTAACACAGCCCTCCCATAGGCGGTGCTACACGACGTCTACCGCTGGATTGTAGACAGGTGTGCGTGCCCGTCGTATAATAATTTTTGTTTTATTTTGTGTGTGATTGATAGGGGGCCATAACGTCTTACAAGCAAAGCATATGACTCATTACGTCTGCACTGCTATTTGTCAGGTTAATTGATCGCGATTCAGAAAATGATTTCATCATTTTAAAGGGAAGGGGGGCATACTGCCATATAGTGAGTGCAAAGAAAATAGACGTCATATGAATTAGAGAGAAATCCTCGACGCCAAAATACGATACAAACTAAGGGATGCGTTGGAAACAACAAAAACGTCACAGAGTGATTAGGGCAACAACGGCAGACTTGCGGGGACATGGAACCGAGAAGGCAGTGCAAATCTTAAGAGGAAACATTGGCGTAGCTATGGATCAGTGTTGGCATAAAGATTAGTAGCTAGACTATAATAGCAGTGACGGACATGCTACAAGATATCACCAGAAAAGTAACGAACCTGCAGGCAGTGAAACTAGACAGATTGTACTTAGAGCGGCGAGACGAACACTGAGGGAATGGACAGAAGGTCGTCTGTGGACGAATAGAAACCAGATTTGTCTTCTATTCATGCATAATTATTCTTAAGCTCCGCCCTGGTGTCACAGGCTCTTAATGAATAGTGAAGTGTAATGTTTAACGAAGCAACCGGTGTACGTTGAAACAAATAAACAGCGTTATTTATAATTCAAAGTCCAGAGTCTACTTCATCCATCATTTTGCTTCATCAATTGCTTGTTGTACAGTTCTTTTGAGCCAGAAGGAATTAGATGCATACTGTTGGATTGTTACAGTTATTATATTAATGCAACCAGCAGTTTGGCAGTTTCTTCACATATGCTGTTATATAGGTTATGAACAAGAGAGGAGACAGGGCACAACCTTGTCGTACTCCGGATCTTATAGTGAAGGGTTCTGAGTGTCCTCCAGTTGTTTTCACTATGCATTCACTGTTGTTGTATAAGCTTCTACATAAGTGTGTTAGATGTGTACTCACTCTATGTCGTTTAAGGATTTCCCACACCTTGTTTCTATCTACTCTATCAAATGCTTGTTCTTGGTCGACAAAGGCTAAGTAGAGTGTTCCATGAAATTTAATTGATTTTTCAGTTGGCTGTCTGAGAGCAAAAATGGCATCTATACATCCTTTGTTTTTCCTAAATTCAAATTGTGTTTCACTTGGCTGGGGTTATATAGTAGTTCGTTATCTTCCCTCAAGAATTTTGCAAAAATATTTTCCCAGTATGACTCAAAGGGAAATGCCTCTGTATTATGTGCAATCTCCGTTACTGCCTTTGTTTTTCCAAAGTGGAGTAATTGTGATGACCGTGCATAAACTTCATTTGTGACGGTACATAAACTTTATCTGCTGGATTGCAACATTGAAGCCATGCTTCTCTAACTACTTCATTAGGCTTAAAATTGAAAACCAGTTAATAAACTATCTGGGATGCATCCATCCAACGGGAAGCAATACTTTTGTAGATGCAACTGTATAACTCTGCTGACTTCACTCTCTACATACATATCTGACTGTTTGCACACCTTTGGCCACACATTTCTCATTTGGCACTTCTAATAATTGAATTGGACTCAACGTTTGTAGATAAAGAGCACCTTTCAAAACTGAATTGAACTAAACTTTCGTGCCGCCTTCTTGACAACGAAGGAGTTGTGTTGTAATATTGTTTTATAATTTCATATTGTTCTTTAGATTTGTTTGTGTTGTTCCGTCCATGATGAAGATTTGTATAATCGAAACCTTGTTTGTTGTGTCGTAGTATACTTATTTTTATTTTATTATTATATATTTGGGGAATTTTCTCTTTTTTTTTGGGGGGGGGGGGGCGCGGGGGGGGGGGGGGGATTTTCTCTTTGATGGAGTTCATTGTAAGGTATATGTCCATATTTAGAACTTCACAGCTGTTCGCAGGAGCTACACGTACCTAGCAGGCTCCGTAGCGAAGAGGATACATACGTAGTTCGTATTTCCCTCACACTGCGTTCAAAACACAGATGCGAGCGATTTGGCAGCAGACTGCCTTGTGTTAGGTTTTTTTATAAAATGGTACCGGTGTCGGTCGTTCAGAAAGGAATGGCAAACTATTGAACGTAATCTTGCCAAGAGGTCACAAACAGCCCAAAAATGCTGGGGTTGACTGCGACGTCCTGTAAATGATATGCAACTGATTAGCACATACCTAACTTTACAACATCAGCGAGGTAAGAGTGGTAATGGAACTGTACACCTTTGAGAGCTATAGGGTGTATTTTTAATGGCTGTGGGGTTTTTGTAAATACTGACGTTTTAAGTTTTATAATCACACTCTGTGGAATTTATGCAAAATGAAAGATAAATACAAAACTTGGAAGGCAATATTTTCAAACACCCCACACTCATTACAAATACACTCTGTATCTTAGCATGTAACTAGGTCATGATTCGGCACAGGATGTGCAGACTGGCTTGGCCTTGGTTGGTCAAGTCCTTTCGCGGAATGAGGGGATTTCACTGACAGCAATCCCTCACACGATATCCTGGGCGGATATGCTTCCTTCTATGGAGGATTCTGCAACAGGCTATGCTACCTTGGGGGAAGAGGGTGGGTTTCCTTGGCGTGGTGGTCAAGTCACATGTCTTGCACTATAGAGGTCGTGGGTTTGTTAATGTACATCATTATTTTTCTTTGATCCTCTTTCGTGGTGAGTGCGTTAAGACCCGGTTCTGCACCTGAAGTGTCAGTGTGTCTGACTTGGGCATGTATTTGTGTCAGGTTGGTTCCCTCCAGACAGATTCCATCCAAGGTAACAGGCTCTATCTACCCGTGGGCAGGTTATATTTTCCAAATTTTACCAAGGCAGTCGCTTAAAGGCCTGCGCTTTGCGATTTCTAACTGCCGTAGGATTTTTTAAGTGCTCAACTTGCTCGAGGAGCTTCCTGTTTTTCACCCTTATCCGAGAGGGCTAAGTATATGATCTCACTACCCAAGCGATCAGGGCCACGCGTAATATCACATTAAACATATGTTCCTTGGTACGGAGTTACGAAGTCCGTCCTCTCTGTGAACTTCATGCTATTCCTTATCGGTCTATCAAATCCATGTTTGTGCATTTCTGTTTTTCATAATCGTAAATGTGTGTGTAAACTTGTTATTTCATATATTTTCTTGTTAATGTTTTCTGCCTCCTATGCGTTCTCTCACTCCTCTCTTTTTCTCGCTCTCTCTCTCTCTCTCTCTCTCTCTCTCTCTCTCTCTCTCTCTCTCTCTCTTTCTCTCTCTCCCTCTCTCTGTCTGTCTCTCGCTTTCTCTCTCTTTCTTTCTCTTTCTCTCTCTATACCTACTTACCTATTTACCTGTCTGTCTGTCTGTCTGTCTGTCTGTCTGTCTGTCTGTCTGTCTGTCTGTCTACCCATCTGCCTACCTATCTTTTGTCTGCTTATCTATCAGTCTGCCTGCCTGCCTGTCTATCTACCTCCGCTGAAAGAGACCGACCTATAAAGGATAAAATCGGGTGCACTGAAGTTGATTTTGCTCTTGAACACCTTTACCTTTTCTGCATAAGTTAACCGTTATTACCGATAATAACTTATGGATCTGGATTTGCTGACTTAGCGCCGGCCTTGTCTGACAGAGCCAGGAAGATATGTACCCAGGACACACTGACAGAGGAATTTGACGCTGTAAATAATGTCTTACACTCTAAGGGGTACCTCACTGGTTTTATAATGCGCCACTGCCAACATCCGAAACCAACACCCAACAAAACATCGGTCCCCAAACTCAAGGTATTCATGCAACTAACCTTTCGAGGGGATTACTTAATGCAACGTCCACAGTACCAGCTCATTACAGCGATCGGCCGAACATGCTGCTGCAATTCTAGTTATTAGATGCAGAACCACCCATATCCCCTCACCAGCAGTAAAAGAACCTGTCGCTCTGTACTCCAAATCCAATTGTCTTTATCAATTTAAATGCAGGTGCAAGTCTTTCTACATCGGCAGGATAGACAGGTAGTTGAACAACAGGGTGGTCGAATACATGCCCAATTGGATTGACAGAATAATAAACAAAGATTATGGGAACCTGGACAAGCCTACATACCAGAAACCTCCTACGTCATTGATTGAATGGCACATTTTGGAAACCGGTCATGTGATTGACAAGGACAATGCGTTTTGCGTGAAGAGTGTTTCTTTTAACACGCAAATTGGTCGTACGTTAAAGTTGGCAGTGGCAATCGCCATTCATTTACAAAAGCCAATTTTGTGTAAACAAACTGACGTGATAATCAGCGTAAAATTACCATGGAAGACAATTCAAACTACTTTGTGAATGTGTGTGTTGGATAATTTCAGTATGTGTGTTGTATAAATTTAGCGTGAAGGTTGTATCTTATTCCATTAGTTCATGTTGTGTGATTCCTGCAGTATGCATCTGACGAGATGCAGCAAAGTATGTATGGCATATATTGTGCAATCTATTGTTTGTGTCTTCATTATTTAAATTTTTTTGCAGGAAAACATTATTTTGAACTTACTGATCTTCAGACTCTATTTATAGAAGTCTTTGTTGAGCGGAGATTTCCGATACCGTTTTGGTTGATCAAAAGAATCGATTTATTCTTAAATCGTATTCACACCGCAGTGAAGGCATTAATACTACTTAACAGAAGGAATAAAAAAATTCATGATATAACAGTTATTTCCAAATTGACAAATCATGTCATTCTTCAAATTTATTACACGTCGTTCTTATTTCTGGTTACGTACCGAGGACCATTGGTGGATTATGGTATTTCAATTTAGAGCTAAATATTTTTTTTTATATATGCAAGTGGTACCTTGCCGTCTTAACAGACGATAATTAATTATATTGTGCTTTAAAAAAGAGGCATAATAAACCCATGGCTGCAAAAGTAGGGCTGGAGCTATACCTTTCCACGGCACAAAGCCTGGGCTTCTTCTTCTTCTGCGTTCATCCGGAGTTGTTGTTTTTTCCGGACGTGATTGCGTTGTGCCTGTTTACAGCAAAGCTGCGTTCTTGCGCCGTTAGGCCGACACATCCGACTTCTGCGGGCATTTGTTGACCGGGTTAACCTTCCCGGAAAGCCAGGGCTGAATTGCACAGACCATATGTTGCCCATGCAGCATGACCCCTCTCTTGGCCTGCATAGTTCACTCCACAGGACAATTACCACCAATACGTCTGGAACAAGACAAGCTGCAGAAGTACCACGCAATTACGTCCAAAACAAACTTTTCCCACTAACGAAGAAGAAGAAGAAGAAGAAGAAGAAGAAGAAGACGAAGAAGAAGAAGAAGAAGAAGAAGAAGAAGAAGAAGAAGAAGAAGAAGAAGAAGAAGAAGAAGAAGAAGAAGAAGAAGAAGAAGAAGAAGAAGAAGACGAAGAAGAAGAAGAAGAAGAAGAAGAAGAAGAAGAAGAAGAAGAAGAAGAAGAAGAAGAAGAAGAAGAAGAAGAAGAAGAAGAAGAAGAAGGAGGAGGAGGAGGAGGAGGAAGGAGGAGGAGGAGGAGAGAAGAAGGAAGAGGAGGAGAACAACAATAACCAAAAGCAGCAACAGCAGCAACAAAACAACAAGACAAAAGAAGAACATGAAGAGAAAGATGAAAAGCAGCAAGAATAAGAAGAGCAAATTGAACAAGAATAAGAAGAGCAAATTGAACAAGAATAAGAAGAGGAGAGGAAAGAACAAGAAGCAAAAGCGTGCTGAAATGGTATATGGAACATTGTATGCTATGTCAGTGTAACTTGGAAGCAGAATCAAAGAATCGAATGTGTCTTACAGATAAATAGAATCGAAGGCTTTTATTTCTAGGTGAGTTTTGCTTATCGATTCAATTATTCACACTTAATGTTCACTTGCTTGTAGTTTTGTCATGTTGCTATAGACTTTATTAACATAGATAATAAGTGTCTCAACCCGTACCCCAAATTGTTTGGTCATCCCACTGTCAGCGAACAGGGAATAATTCTAACTATAGAATAAAAGCCTGTGTGTGGATACATGTCCAGCGTGTGCCGCGTGGTTACACACCCGCTTCACACGCCAGTGATCCGGGGCTTGTTTCCGGATCCGGTCAGGGATATGCACTACTGACGAGCTCAAACGAGAGCGAAACTCGAGTCTAGTGCTTCCATATTGACGTGGATAGGCCTTATGTTCATACCAGAATGCGATCATCGCTGCCAGTAGTGGGTTGTACTCAATATTTAAATTTCAAATCCCGAAACAACCAAATAATCAACATGTGAGTGAGCTTATAATAACAATTCTTACTTTTAGTCGCCCCCGAACCTGGATCCACTCAAGACCCTATACCCGTTTTCACACCACACCCGTTCTCGAACCCGACAACACATGGTACTTTGACATTTTCCGCATTTTTGATCCACTTGGCCAGATGAGCTTTCGTGGGCTCAGGACAGGAACATAACAGAATAAAGAAGTTTCTCTCAATCAATCAATCAATCATGTGCTGTCTTCACAGTCAAGGTTGGCTGCAATGGATCTCCAACATTGTCTGACTCTCACCCTGACTGTACATTCTGTCAAATTGATGTTCTTCCATTTCTTATCTTCCCACTTATATCGTTGTCTGCCTCTTGCTCGCTTACCTTCAACCTTGCCCTCCAGAATAGTTTTTATGAGAGTGTTATGTCTTTTAATGTGGCCAAAATATTTCACTTGTCACTTTATTTTATTTCTTTCAACAACTCTCTTTTTAATTCCAGGTGTTCTTGAACCTCTGTATTTGTTTTTGTTTCTATGAAATGCGACATATTCTTCTGTATATCCACATCTCCAGGGTTTTTATTTACTCTATTCGACTTTCTAATTGCTTGTTCAATCTCAAGGCATGCCTCTATGAGTGCTGTGTTAACGCTTATAGACTCAACTCGTCATCTAGAAGCATGTCTCTACTTGCACCACAATATACACTAACTTAGATCTACACGACTGCGATTCAAATATTTTACATATTGAAGCATGGTAATATTATTTTTATTATTATCATCATTAATTAATAATTGATTATATTATTATTGATAATAATAATAATAATAATAATAATAATAATAATAATAATAATAATAATAATAATAATAATAATAATAATATATCTGTAACAAATATGTGCAGTGCGTTCTTATCCTTCTTCTTATCCTTCTTCTTCTTGACTTCCGGTCGCTAACATGGCGGTTAGGCGTTGAAACGTTAAGGCCTGTGGCGTGTTTATGCTTGTAGCTACGGTTTGCAATCGCATTTTCATCATGTTGGACTGGTAGTACATGGTTCCGTCGCCCTGCTACTGAGTGAGTGCGTGGGTGACACTGTGAGCTGTGAAATTCGCGGGGAATGCTTTTACATCAGTCCTATACAGTGACCTGCATGTTCGGAACAATGGCTACCAGCTGTTGCTGAATTTACTGAGTTGCCTTTTCGGTTCACGAGTGCATTTTTCAGGAGACTCCCAGGAGTCGGCGCTGAAGCTGCGGAGTTCGTGATTTATGCGACACTTTCGGCAGGTCGCCCTGCGGTAAAAGACCGAGCCATGTGAGAAACCCCGGGTCAATGAGGTTTTTCTGGCGACTGCCGAGTCCATCGATGATGAACTGTGGTTTTCGTGGATTAATTTTGTGTTGGCATTCTGGCGGCGGCATTATGCACAGTTTACCTGTGCAGGCTGTTGGATTGCCGAGACTTCTACCTATTCCACTTTTCACATTGGACAGTGGGGAGTATTGTGTGTGATATTCACTGGCACAGGATCGGAGCATAATGGGGTCGACCCGTTGCCGTGAAGATGGAACTTCGACTAACTAACTAACTAACTAACTAACTAACTAACTAACTAACTAACTAACTAACTAACCAACTAACTATCCATCTTCGTCTTCTTCTTCTTCTTCTTCTTCTTCTTCTTCTTCTTCTTCTTCTTCTTCTTCTTCTTCTTCTTCTTCTTCTTCTTCTTCTTCTTCGTCTTCTTCTTCTTCTTCCTTCTTCTTCTTCTTCTTCTTCTTCTTCTTCTTCTTCTTCTTCTTCTTCTTCTTCTTCTTCTTCTTCTTCTTCTTCTTCTTCTACTTCTTCTTCTAACAGCAAATTAAAAGAGGTGTTGCCAAACAAGAACACTACGCAGGAAGAAAAAGGAGATTAATAAACCAACACAGAACTGGTGTCGTTAGCCGCTACAAGTTGCGGGATTTGCTGAGGAGGGGATCAGAGCACTTATGGACTGAATGGTTCGATGTGCAATGAGGATGATCTGTCGACTAACTAACTAACTAACTAACTAACTAACTAACTAACTAACTAACTAACTAACTAACTAACTCTCCTTCTTCTTCTTCTTCTTCTTCTTCTTCTTCTTCTTCTTCTTCTTCTTCTTCTTCATCATCATCTTGTCTATTCCATGTAGCGTTGGTGATCATGTCTGTCCAGTGCTCTGCCTCTTGTGCTGCGAATAATTTCTAATACCTACGTTCTTCCTTGCTATGATGTCGGGACACAGAGGTGTTTCCAAGGCACCAGGGCCGGGTTATATACTGGCCAAGACCTATTGACGCGTCCTCGTCGAGCGTCCTGGGCAACAGGTCCCTTCGGGGTCCTGGCTAAAGTCAGTAGGATCGCCGATTCCTCCGAAGTCGGAGAGTGTCTGCCTGTACGGCGAGGAACCACCAGTCTGCACACCAATAAGCCAGACATGGGGCAACGGATACTCACGCAAACCTCAGGTCCTGTATTACATCACACTGATGTTGGACAACAGGATGCCTTCATCCGACATACAGGACTTCGCGTTGGAGCTCAAGCCAACGAACACAAGCAAGCAAGCTATGATGTCAAACTGTCCAGAATCTTCTTTCTTATCCCTCGAAATATATTTCCAATGGCTTTATTACAGAAGCATGAAAGAAAATTAACAGGTGTGGTAGAATTAAATAAAGCATTCATTTTTAATTAATTGTGCACCATGGGTAGGTCAGAAGAAGTCGCCGTAGGTATTAAGGCAAGCATCCCATTGCTTAGGTATGCGGCGAATGCCATCCGCAAAAAAAAAAAAAAATAGGATTGTGGTTGCTCACTGAACCAAGTGTTTGCCGCGTTCATTACGTCTGCATCTGTGTAAAATCGTTGCCCCTTGAGAGTATTTTTTAGAGGTCCGAACAAATTAAAATCACATGGTGACAAATCACGACTATAGGCTGGGTGTTGCAGAATATCCCACTTTGAGCTTCTTTGGACGAATTTAGGATCAACCCGGCCATTATGTCAACGGTCAGAAACAGAACCTATGCATCATGGGACGATAAGAACTTGCTCTTTCATTTATTGGTCAGTACTTATCACATGACTATGGGGACGCAGAGGTGTTTCCAAGGCATCAGGGCCGGGTTATATACTGGCCAAGACCTATTGACGCGTCCTCGTCGAGCGTCCTGGGCAACAGGTCCCTTCGGGGTCCTGGCTAAAGTCAGTAGGATCGCCGATTCCTCCGAAGTCGGAGAGTGTCTGCCTGTACAGCGAGGAACCACCAGTCTGCACACCAATAAGCCAGACATGGGACAATGGATACTCACGCAAAACTCAGGTCCTGTATGACATCACACTGATGTTGGACAACAGGATGCCTTCATCCGACATACAGGACTTCACGTTGGAGCTCAAGCCAACGAACACAAGCAAGAAAGCAAGCAAGCAACATGACTATGACATGACGCAATTACGCGCCATGCGGCACAAACGGATTTAAAATGAACGCCTTATATATATATATTCTTCTTCTTCTTCAGCGTTCCGAGCCATTGAGGTTCTTTGCTGCAGATACAATCCGTCTCCATTCGTCTCTCTGGTGGACCCTCTCTTGCCAGTCGTTGATTCCAGGTGCTTGTAAGTCTGTATATGTATTATCTCTCCACCGTCTTCTTGGTCTACCTCGGGGTCTACGGTCATTTATTTCCTGGGTGTAAGCGAGTTTTGTTTCCCTATTATCTTCCATTCTTTCTATATGCCCCAGCCATTGTAGTCTATTAGCCTTCATGATACCAGTGATTAGCGGGGACTTAAACAGATCATAAATGTCTTTGTTACTTCTTCTTTTCCACTCTCCACTTATATAGCAACCATGACCTCGAGGTCATGGGCTAATGGGGCTATGGCTCGCCATAGGAGATTGACTCCCTGTGGTCAGATTAGTGTCCTAAACCTGCCACTGGCCTAGCAAGCAGGCAGGGTATCTTCATACTGCTCGTAGAAAAACTAAGAAGTATAAACGGACTCAGCAAGAGAAGTAGGAACAGCTTGGCTACATTGACTATTCAACCATGTTTGGGTAGAACAACAGACACCACGAGACTGGGGAAACGCCATAATTATCCCAATTTGGAAAAACAGACTGCACACAATAGAGGCATTTCACTGTTGAGTAATACTGGGAAAATATTTTGCAAAATTCTTGAAAAAATGATTACGAACTACTTTAGACCCCAGCTAAGCGAAACACAACTTGGATTCAGAAAAAAACAAAGGATGCACAGATGTCATTTTTGCACTTAGACAACTTATAGAAACATCAATCGAATTCAATGAAACACGCTACTTAGCCTTTGTCGACCAAGAAAAGGCATTCGATAGAAACAAGCTGTGGGAAATCCTTAAACAATATGGAGTGTGTACACATCTAACAAACCTATGTAGAAGTTTATACAACAACAGTGAATGTATAGTGAGAGCAACTGGAGGACACTCAGAACCCTTCACCGTAAGATCTGGAGTACGACAAGGTTGTGTCCTGTCTCTTCTCTTGTTCATAACATATATAGACAACAGATGTAAAGAAACCAGCCAAGCAGAGACAGCAAATTACCGCATGACGAGAACACAGAAGAAGAACCATCTGCAAATCTAACCATTAGAGAACTCATGTTTGCGGATGACCAAGCACTAATAGCTAAATCAGAAGCTGAATTACAAGACCACGTGAATAGTCTAAACGAAATGTGTAGGGAACATAACATGAAAATTAGCACAAGAAAAACAGAGGTAATGACTGTAACTAAAGAAGAACAAACAACAACAATTCACCTAAACGAACATTCCTTCAAACAAGTAAAGTGTTTCAAGTACCTAGGAAGTATGATATCATCAAATGGCAGATCAGAAGACGAGATCGAAAATAGGTGCAATAAGGCAAATCAACTCATTGGACAAATGGCACCAATACTAAAGAACACAAAAGGTATCAATAACTACTAAGAAAGCACTTTACAACACAATCTTCCTACCAACTCTATGCTACCAATGCCAAACCTGGACAATGACTGAAAAAGAGAAAAAAAAATCACAACAACAGAAATGAGGTTCCTGGGAAGAATACTCAACGTATCAAGAAGAGATAAGATCAGAAATGAAAAAAAATCAGGACTAAAGTGGGGGTTAAAGCAGCACTGGATTTTATTAGAAAGCAGCAAGTCGAATGATTTGGCCGTGCAAGTAGGTTACCAGTCAACAGCATACCACAACAAGCAATGATGTACAGACCAGATGGAAACACAGGAAGAGGCCGACCACGTAAACGTTGGACGGAGGGAATAACAGAGTCCATGGGAATATCGATACATGAAGCCCATAACTGGGCACTCTCACGATGTTTATACTTCACCTCGACACCGCAAGATACAAGAGGAACATGATTAGATGAGATGAGTTGATATATATATATATATATGTGTGTGTGTGTGTGTGTGTGTGTGTGGTATAGACACACACGCACGCAAACGCACGCACGCACGCACACACAGACACGCGCGAGCGCACACATATGCAACTAGCATGTAGAAGCTGAAAAGAAAACTGGGTAAAGTTAATGCATCAAATAATCGGGAGAACATAACACAAACCATAATACACAATTCATGCTCAAAAGCATATTAATAATGGCCTGAGGGAAGAAGTCGACAATACGGCACAAGATACATGATACCAGCTAAATGGCGATAGAAGAGCAGTAACATTGAATTACAAAATGGATAGACTATGTCAGACACTTTACAGAAATATTAGACATGAATAAATTACAGTGTGGATCACAGTAAGGCTCATAAGTTACGACAGCAGTCTTTGATAAATCATTGAAGCATTGCAACAAACGGAAAAAACATATCGAGAAGAAAACCGAGAAGAGAATGCATCATAGAAAAAACGCTCTCTTTGAAACAGTGACAAAATATACGCAGGAAATGTAAAGCAGCTGGTTCTGTTGACTCTATGTCAAAAATAAACATAACCGATTTTGAATCAAGCAGAACAATGTAATCCCTGTGATTCAATGGACAATAGTAGGCGAGGTAATGCTTTTTTTTCCCCACCGTTCTTAGTAAAGGGGAGCAGACCGCGTTGCACTGAGTTTTAACGTGTTGGTAAGGGAGCCGGTCGTTCAGAAAGCAAACTACTGAATGTAAACTTGCCAAGACATTAACAATAGCAGTAAAATGCTGGTGTTAACAGCAATATCCTGTAAATAGCATATGTTTTTTTTTTTTTAAAGGGGGGGGGGGGGGTGTTCTTAGTGTTATTCAAAGAGACGGGAAAGCATTAGTAGTGTGAGAAGCAGCAGGTTCTAGAATAATGAACAAGAATATGATCCAGTATTAAGTATCAAGAAATCATAATGATGAACCAGTTAAGCAGAGATTTAGCTTCAAACTGCTATAGTTAATCCAGGAGATGACAATATCAAAGTGTTGACAGATGGCCCAAATGGCAAGACACGTTCCGATAACACGAATTACGAAATGATAATGGGGAGAAAATGGCTATGGGTTCTTAACGAAAATAGAGAATCGTTCACCTGTCTTTGAGCATGAAATGGCACAGGAACGGGGCATTATGGGGTGACCTTTTGCTGTGAAGTTGGAGCCGCTACTAACGATTGATTGATTGAATGATTGATTTAGGAATCGAAATCACAGCATTCGGGGCATTCCCATAAGTGCTCCGTCCCCATCCTCAGCAGCCAGCGAAGAGTTCCAAAACTAATAGTACCAGTAGCAATCTGATTATAAGTCCGTCTCGCCTTTCCTCTGAGCGTTGAGCGTCGGCCAGATCCCTTCGTCACTCCTCGTTGTCTCATTCTTGCCAGACCATGGTAATCCATTTGCTCCTCCGAGGTGTGCACGTGCTGCCACAAGGCCGCAACCACGTCTGCCTTGTCATGTATCAATACTCCACCAAGTTCTGCAGAGCCCGCCAGTCTGTCCGCCTGTTCATTTCCCAGCACACCGGCATGCCCCGGAGAAAAGATCCAGGCGATGCTTGTCACCCGTGACCTCCGAAGCGAAGCAAGCCACTCCGCACGAAGTCTGCCCGTCCTCACCCTCGTCAGCATGCTTTCTGAGTCAGTTACAATCACGATGTATGTGTGTGTGTCGTATTCTCCATCCAGCGGAGAGCCGCAGTGACTGCCTCCACTTCCATTCTTAAGCTGGATGTTGTGGTATCATATGCCAGGCTCTCCTGCCCCAAACATCGACCATTAGCTTTGGCTATGAACCCCCAGCCACTTCTCTCACCTCTTGACACCGAACCATCTGTGTAGATAATCACATCACTCGAGTGAGCATTGTCCTGAATTAGTTGCTGGATTTCCACTTCCGTGGCCCCTGCTGGCCACTCCCTGCACTCCCGGCTTAATGTGATTATAACTCTGCACAAGTCTGACTGCTCCGCTGGCACTCTGACCCACTCCTCTCCACGCCTACTGTTCTCCAAGTGGCACACCTGTCTGATCGTATCCTCCGCCTGAGCCATCCATGATTTCCCGAGAAGTGAATTAAAATGTTTTAAACGAAAGATTTGTTTTCTCCAAATAAAAGAATACATAAAGCTCCGTGGGCATCACCAGGCCACAGTAAGGAAAATAAATAAGAAATATACTTCATCTCTACACGACATAATTTGTAGAGGTGTAGATACAGACAAACCTCTGTTGATAAGTACATAAAGATGAAAATAAGAAATACGTAACCACTTATAAACATGCAAATCAATGCAATGTAGGAAATCTCAGAAACAAAGAAACTAAGAAGCATTTTGTGGGAGAGGAATATGTCTAGTTAACTCCAGAGGAAAGGTAACACCAGTAAACCTGGAACAAGACAAACTGCAGAAGCTGCCGTATCAGCAAAGCAATGCTCTAACTGTCCGCCTGTCGGAGCTTCCATCCTAGACCAGTTTCTGAACAAGGCTTAAGGCCTGGTCTGCCCTGCAATGACATTTAGTCTTTAGGTTGCATTTCCTCTCACTAGGGTTAGGCTTGTACCCTCCCAATTGCCCTCCTCTGCCCGAAGCCGTTGACACATTGTGGGGTGTCGGGTTTGGTGAGCGCCGCCCGAAATCTAACGCTAACAGAAAGCGGGTAGTACTGTTTACGTCACACGGTAGCTCAGTCATATCTGACAAACACCTGACTTTTCGTGAACCCACGCCTCCACAGTAATAGAGGCATGCCTAATGATGCGTGCAGAGTAGCATTAGAGATGAAGCAGAGTAATAAACAACAAGTCGCTTAAAAGCCGACAGGGTCGATTTCATTGCACCGGTTTTCAGCCCATATCGACCAGTCTCTTTCCGCAGCGCGGGCTGCCGAAAGCGTCGCACAAAGCACGAACTCCGTAGCTCCAGCGACGACCCCAGGAGTCTCCGAAAAAATGCACTCGTGAAACTAAGGACGCGGTCCGGAATCGAACCCACAACCTTCGGAACCCGAGACAGATGGCTGGACCACTTCGCCACGGAGACCCTTAACGTGAATGTGAATAATAACCTGTAGAAGAGACGGGGGCAAGCTGAAAGAGTTAATGGAGAGTGTGAGTTGTTTACAGGCCAATTCTCCACTGGGGGATAAAAAGAGCAAATAATGCAAATTGCACATTGCGAACACTAACAGAAAGACGAAATGAGGCACAGACCGACCTGTACTTCTGTGTGTTAGATGAACCTGCGGCATGTGATTTTCTTTTCTTTTTTTTTTTTTTTGCCTTTTCTTGCTTTAAACTCAGTTTTGTTGCATATCATTTTAAGGACGTAGCAGTCAATCCCAGCATTTTTTTGGCCGTTTATGATTTCTTGGTAAGTATACGTTCAGTAGTTTTCCTTTGCTTTCTGAATGACGATTGTTTGAAATCAGCGCAGGGCAGCCTGCTTTCAAATCGCCCGCAGCTGTGTTTCGAACGCGGATTGCGGGATTGCAAATTGCCTTCGTAACGTCTTTGCCACGGAGTCGACACAAGTGAAATCCGTGCACATGCTACTGGACTGATGTTTGCGAGTGTATTCATTCATTCTTTCATTCATTCTTCTTTCATTCATTCTTTCATTCATTCATTCATTCATTCAATCATTCATTCATTTATTCATTCATTTATTCAGTAGCATGTCCTTTGCAGAACCTCGCTCCCATAACAACCTTCCGGAAGACCTTCGATCATAAGCAAGATGTCCCGCGTCCGATACACTCATCTGGAGATAATCCGCCACATCCTGCACCCATCTTCTCTTTGGCCTTCCTCTTCCTCTCTTCCCAGGCATATACCCCTCCATTATTGTTCTCTCCAAACTTTCGTGACGTTTCAAGTGACCAAAATATTTCAATGTTCTTTGTTTTATCGTTTTTAATAGCCAACCTTCTTCAATATTCAGCTCTTGAAGTATTGCTGCATTTGTTCTTTTCTTTACCCAAGATATTCTTAGAACTCGTCTATAACATTTATATTCAAAGCCATTTATGCGCTGAAAGTCGTGGCGTGCTGATGAGCGTAATCTAGTGTAACACCTAGGAATCAACATACAGCTGAAAGATGCTGATGTTGACCGCAATATCCTGAAATAGGATGGAAACGCGGGGGAAAAAAATTTATGCGCTGCTCAGCCTGTTTAGTAAGTGTCCAGGTCTCACAGGCGTATGTTGCAATGGGAAAGATGCATGCTCTTAAAAATCAAATTTTTGTAGTTCTGTCTGTCCCATTCCATAATTTATTCAGTTATTTTAGTCTTTGAAGAGCAGTTGATAGTCGCCGTTTAATTTCTTTCATTGTATCACCGTTGTTGGTAATCAATGACCCGAGATATTCAAAATTTTCCACCACCTCCAATTTTTCCTCATTAACATATATTTCTTTCTCCATAGTGGTTTTATCTGTATGCGTTATCTTTGTTTTTGCAATGTTAAGATACAATTTGTGATTTTCACTATTCAATTGGGTTGAGGCTATTAGGTTTTCCAATTCATTCTGTGTTGTGGATAGCAGTACTGTATCATCAGCATATCGAATCTCTGGTATGTCAAGACCACCGATATTTAGGGCATCATACAGCTTCCTATTTATATCATCTCTTACATTTCTCATTATATTTTCGGCGTACAGGTTAAACAAATAGGGGGACGGCACACATCCTTGACGGAGCGAGTGGATTAGCTTACCCTATTACCAGTGTCCCTCGTCTTTAGGTGTACCCACTCCGACTTCTCAGGTACTTGTAAGTTTGCTACCCATTGGGCCGTGGTGTCTTCCTGGCTTGTGATAAAGTGAAACGTGATGAGTAATCAACATTTTGGAAGATATTAAGATTAATTAGAAAGATGTGAGTATTATTAAAAGCAAAACTACTGGAATTAAGTGATATAAATTAAAATAGGAAATGAAATGATAAATTATTAACACATGGAGCAGGGAGTGGCCGGCTCGGTGACGGATAGGTAACGGGAGCAGTTCGTAATTCCGGATACCCGCGTTCGAAACACAGTTATGGGCGATTTGGCACCAGACCGCCTTACGTTGGCTTTTTATAAAATGGTATGCGTGCCGGTTGTTCAGAAGGGCACGAAGACAACCCTAACCTAAAATGTTCGCAGCGATTGCACTAGCCTGTGTGTCTTAATACTTCAGGCTCAAGCAAGACCCACCTGCCCGACATCAAAGGGTACTTACTGAAGGCAGCAACAAGATATGTCAGGTGAGGCAAGCCATCCGAGTATGTTTACCTTTGGTGCAAAAAAAGTAGGCCACATTGCCAGACGGCATTTGAAGCCTATTAGGTTACAGCAAACACAGACTTGTAACGCGTAACTGCTCAGATGGTCTTTGATTGACGTATACATCGGGTAGATTTACTTTTTGTTTGTTTATATGTTAGTTATATTTTTAAAGAGATTCAGTGCCAAACAGAAGGAAGGATTGGACCAAACAAAAATGGATGGGAAGTATGGGTGCGTCGCAGTTATCACTTACAAGGTATTAATATGGTAGCGGATATGTTGTATTATAACGCAATGACAACATTTAAGACATAGATAAGTCCATGGCAGATGCGGGGTGTCGCTTAAGGCGACTAATCATCCCATGGCACTTAATCAGTTAAAGGGGATTAAAGTGTTGTCTTTACACCTCTCCTGCAGTGTGGTTATCTTTACACCTATCCGGCAGTATGGTTGTCTTTACACCTATCCGGCAGTGTGGGTGTCTTTACACCTCTCCGGTAAAAAGATCGTGTGGGTGTCTTTACACCTCTCCGGTAAAATGATCGTGTGGGTGTCTTTACACCTCTCCCGCAGTATGACGGTGTAGGTGTCTTTACACCTCTCCGGTAAAATGATCGTGTGGGTGTCTTTACACCTCTCCGGTAAAATGATCGTGTGTGTGTCTTTACACCTCTCCCGCAGTATGACCGTGTGGTTGTCTTTATACCTCTCCGGCAGTATGACCGTGTGGATGTCTTTACACGTCTCCCGCAGTATCACCGTGCGGGTTGTCTTTACACCTATCCGACATATCATCATGTGGGTTGTCTTTACACCTCTCCATGAGTATCACCCTGTGGGTTGTCTTTACACCTATCCTGCAGTATCACCCTGTGGATTGTCTTTACGCCTATCCTGCAGTATCATTACGTGGGTTGTCTTTACACCTATCATGCTGTATCACCGTGTGGGTTGTCTTTACACCTCTCCTGCAGTACCATCTTATGGGTTGTCTCTAAAATAGTGTACAACCATCATCGTGGACGAGAAGTCCTTAGGTTGAACCCTACTGTAGTTTATAGATTACGCTGTCGGCCTCAAATTAAGAAGGTTCTGGGATTGATCCCTAATTGAGCTGGCAGTTTTTCCAGTAGCCATTGGCATCTAGTGATTTGATCTTTCGGGTAGTGAGATCGCATACCTATTCCAATCGAATAACAACGCAAACCATGAGGTCCTGTTTGCAGGGTATGCACGTTCAAATCCCACGGTAGTGGAAAATTCGCGCAGTGTAGGCCGTTTTGCGGCCGCCTTGGCAAAACTGTTAGGAACAAATAAACTTAACCAAGGGTAGATTGTAACATCTGCTGGAATCTGTTTATAGAATATATTTTTTTGGCGCTAAATCGCTTTGAACTCTAGCATAGCCCACACGAACCACTTCTAGTAGCACTGGACTGATCTGTGCGTGTGGATTAGCTTTCCCTATTTCCAGTGTTCGTCGCCAATCAGGCGAACCCACTCCGACCTCTGAGGTACTTGTAATTTACGTCCTCAAGTCAAGGACGAGAAATCAACTGTCCGGTGTTGAAGTTGAACCCCTTACCTCGGCAACAGCACACCGGATGTTTAATAACACTCGTTCTTATCCATTCGGCCATGCTGACCCCCCTATTTAAAGAAATGAAATCTTACATAAATGTACGCCAAAGCCGGGCATACTTGCCTCGGGAGTGCATAGTTAGGATTCACGCACTTGCCTCCAAGAATATGAACGAGAATGAGGAAGCAGAAGTTAGTTTGTTTTCATTATCAGGTGTCAAACCGTTGCAGACATTCAGTTTTTTCAGGTGTGCGCCACATTATATCTTCTCCACATTGCTGTTTAGTTAACTCTTTCATGTGTACACACCATTATATTATCTCAACATTGCTAATCAATTAACTCTTTCACGTGTACACAGAATTATCTTATCTCATCATTGCTGATCAAGTAACTCTTTTACGTGTCTACAGCATTATCTTATCTCAACATTGCTGATTAATTAACTCGTTCACGTGTGAACAAAATTATATCTTTTCAACATTGCTGATCAGTTAACTCTTTCTCGTGTCTACAGCTTCATATCTTCTCAACATTGCTGATCAATTAACTCTTTCACGTCTACAGAGAGTTATATCTTCTCAACATTGCTGATCAATTAACTCTTTCACGTGTACACAGCGTTATATCTTCTCAACATTGCTGATCAATTAACTCGTTCACGGCAATATCATATCTCAACATTGCTGATCAGTTAACTCTTTCACGTGTCCACAGCAATATCCTATCTCAACATTGCTGATCAATTAACTCGTTCACGTGTCCACAGCATTATCTTATCTCAACAGTGCTGATCAATTAACTCTTTTACGTGTCTACAGCATGATCTTATCTTAACATTGCTGATCAGTTAACTCTTTCACGTGTCCACAGCAATATCCTATCTCAACAGTGCTGATCAATTAACTCTTTTACGTGTCTACAGCATGATCTTATCTTAACATTGCTGATTAATTAACTTGTTCACGTGTCCACAGCATTATCTTATCTCAACATTGCTGATCAATTAACTCTGTCACGTGTCCACAGTATTATAACTTCTCAACATTGCTGATATATTTACTCTTTCTCGTGTCCAGTGTTATATCTTCTCAACATTGCTGATCAATTAACTTTTTCTCTCGTAGGCGAATTTTATTTTAAAATAACAAAGCCGCTGATGGGAATAGGTTAAAGTAACTCCTTCCGGGGTCAGTGGGGGGGGGGGGGGGGGTTAAACTAGCAAGAAGCACAGAAACTATGAAAAAAGCAATTACGTATTGGTAAAAGTATTTACGAGGGAAATTCATTAAGTCACAGGAATTGCATGAATATTTCTTTTACAATAGTGAAACCCAAAAGCTTTGTGTGTTATTTCTCTGTACATAGCCCCCCACCCCTGCCTGCAACACACTTGGGCTACCTGTCCACTAACTTGTTGATACTTTCTAGAAAGAATGTGTTGGTTATGGCCTTAAACCAATTGTGTACCCTCTCCATTACCTCGTTGTCATCTGCAAACCACTGACCCCGTAAATGTTCTTTCGAGAGTCCAAACAAGTGAAAGTGTGATTGCACCAAGTCTGGACTGTATGCTTGATGTTTAAAGACCTCAAATTTCAGAAAACGTAGTCTAACCATTGTATGCGGAGCAGTATGAAGGCGAGCGTTGTCGTGCTGCAACATTGCTTTTTTTTTTTTTAGAGAAGTCCTCGGCGTTTTAGTCGTATTGTGGGCTTTATTTTGTTCACACTACATGTCACTGTATTGAACACTAGTCACTGTGCCATCTCTTTCATGGAAATGCACCAATATATGATCAAATTGCGCCTGACAGACCATCTGCAGTGCATGTTTGTGATCATCAGAAAGTTGTCTATGGTTCCATCTGCCATAATTTACTAAAAACCGAGGTCATCGTGGACACATGTGTACGCAGTGCCTTGACTCATGTTGAAACCCACGGCTGTTTCATCAACAGTGAGTAGCCCGTTGTCATGAACTGGCTGATCGATCTGCCGTTTCACTGTGTCAGATGCCACAGTTTCAGGTCTCTCACAGCTCTGTTCATCAATGATGTTTTGTCTTCCATTTTGAAAATTTTCTACTCATTCACACTCTCCAGTGACTCAAGGAAGTGTCTCCATACTGAACCACCATTCTTGTGTAGATTTCACAAGGTTCCACGCCCTCTGACCAAACAACATATGACTCGTTGCTCTTCCAAGAACGGTGCAAGTCGATAATGGGGGATACCGTTTTTGTAATCGTTATTACGCATGCGTAAACTGCTATTCTCAGGACCTCTACATGAAGAATTGCTTAAGTGCCAGTTTGAGTCTTGAAATAATATTTTCAGTTGTCCTTACTGTTTCAAGCACTTTATAGTAAAAATTATTGCTACTTAATTACTTTCCCTCGTAGAAAATCCATAAAACTTGTGAAGGATGGGTATGCTGCTGATTCCGTAGGTATCCAGGTAGAAAATATACTTTGTTGAGTGTATACGAAGACAAATTTTTAACATATATCTCAGTGTTGTCAAGTACAGAGGTAGCGGTCATTGCGGAGCTTAATGATTTATTATTCGCGAAATTCTGCACAGAAACAATACGCAGAGACAAAACAAAGGAGGATGCAGGCTACAACAAATCACACAACCGCATCAGTCAATCAGTCAAACAACCAACCATCAACGAGCTAAAAAATCTACTAACTAATCAATCAACCCTCAAGCAACTTGCTGACCAATCAACCAACCTAATGAAACAACCAATAACCAAAAATACAAGCAATCAACCAACCAATCTTCTAACCAACCAGTCAACCATTTTGTGTTGGCCTAAGGGTTTCGACCCAAGGGTGCCTAACCAGACACACCGCAATCACATCTGGAAAAAAACACTCCGGATGAACGCAAAGAAGAAGAAGAAGAATTCAACCATTTATCAACTATTCATCAATCAGTCAAGCATCAAAATAACCAAGATCCCACTAAATAGCCAAGCAATCAATCATCAACTAACCAATGAAATCAAGCAACCAAACAAGCAATTCATCACCCAACCACAATCAAAGAATCAACCAACCAATAAGTTAAGCAACCAACCTATCAACCAACCAATCAATTAACCGTTAAAGCTATCCACCAACCAACCAATCAGCCAATCAATTTATCCCCCAACCAATCAAATCTATGAACCAATCAGCCATCCCTAACACGTCACACTCCAGCCAACCAATCAGCCAATCAATGTATCCCCCAACCAACCAATCACATTGGCACCTTTCCGTCTTGACAGACGATAGTTTGGTACATTGTGCTTCAAAAAGGCTTAATAACTACGATCCATGGCGGTGGCGAGTGTGGCTGGTAAGACCAATTCTTGCTGCAAATGTTTGCCCACAGTAGGTGCATGTGAAAACATGGCCATTTCCACCATTTTGCACCATCTTACGTCTCTCACGCTCTGTGTGTGCTTTATCTGCAATCATTTTCTCCTTTGTCTTTATTCCATTTCTGATAGTTGCCCTCCATGCAACACGTTCAGCGGCGACGTGCTCCCAATGTGCATTATCAATGCCTGTATCAATCATGTCCCGCTTACACACATCTTTGTATCGTAGTAGAGGCCGACCCTGAGATCTCCTACCCGTCTGTAATTCACCAAAAAAGATGTCCTTTGGTATTCTACCATCATCCATCCTCCTAACGTGTCCTATCCATCTAAGTCTACGAAGACTGAGCATGGAATACACCGTCACACAACCTGATCTTTCCAATACTTCAGTATTTGTGATTTTGTCTTGCCACTTAATACCAAGTATTCTTCGCAGACACCGCATATGAAAGCTGTTTAAACGTTTCTCTTGGCGTGAGTAAGTTGTCCAGGTTTCACAGCCATACAGAAGAGTACTAAGGACACAGGCTTGGTAGACGAGGACTTTTGTTTTGGCAGTAAGCTTCCTGTTCTCCCAGACTCTTTTTGCTAACATGTTCATTGTTGTTGCTGCCTTGCCAATCCTGATGTTGATTTCCTGATCGAGGGATAATTTGCTATTTACCTCTGATCCTAGATATGTAAAATGATCTACTATCTCCAGTTCGGCGTCGTCAATAAAGATTGATGGTACACCATGTTCACCTTGTGACATAATCTGTGTCTTCTTTTTGTTAATTGTTAAACCAAATTCAGAACAAGCATTGGAGAATGCAGATAGTAGATGTTGTAATTCTTCCTCAGAGTGGGTCGTAATCGCAGCATCATCCGCAAAAAGCAACGCTCTGATTAGTACCCTGCTAATTTTGGTCTTGGCCTTCAATCTCTGAGCATTATAGAGGCCACCATCTGAGCGTGAGTGAATGTATATACCACCATCCTGATCACGAAAGGCATATTTCAGTAGAAGTGAAAAGTATATTCCAAAGAGGGTGGGAGCTAGTACACAACCTTGCTTAACTCCACTCTTGATTTCAAATTCTTCTGAAGTTGAGCCATCAAACTTGATTATACCTTTCATGCCTGTATGGAACGATTCCACAATGGACAGAAGAGTTGGTGGGCAGCCAATCTTCTTACGTGCCTTGAACAGACCCTCACGACTGACCAAATCAAATGCCTTTGTGAGGTCGATGAAGGCAATAAACAGTGGCTGATTTTGTTCCCGGCATTTTTCTTGCATCTGTCGCAATGAGAATATCATATCAATGGTAGACCGGTTCTGACGGAAGCCGCACTGTGATTCGGGGTAGACTTGATCTCCCAGGACTTGAAGTCTGCGCAGGACAATTCTGGCAAATACTTTCCCAACAATACACAGAAGTGAGATACCCCTATAGTTGTTACAGTCGCTCCGATCTTTCTTGTTCTTGTACAGCGTTATGATGTTTGAATCTTTGAAATCCTGTGGGACTTGTCCTTCTCGCCAGCATAGCTCTATTAGCTGGTGGATCTGTAGAGTGAGTGTGTCTTGCCCACTCCTGATCACCTCTATTGGAATCCCATCCTTACCTGGAGCCTTGCCAGAAGCAAGCTCATTTATAGCACACTTAACTTCTGTTATGGTGGGAAGTGTGTCCAGGTGGTCAAGAGTTGGTAGAGCCTCTATGGCGTTGAGGGCATCATCCGCTAGCTTGGTTTCACTTGAGTAAAGCTCTAAATAGTGCTCGACCCATCTATCCATCTGCTTTTTCTTATCAGTGATGATTTCTCAAGTCAAGGTTTTCAGCGGTGCACTTCTTTTGATCATTGGACCACAGGCTTTCTTTATCCCTTCATACATGCTTCTGATGTTTCCCTTATCACTTGCGATTTGAATGGACTCACATAACTTGATCCAATAGTCATTCGCACACTGCCTGGCAGCCTTTTGTACATCCTTCCTCGCTTGTTTCAGCTCACTCAGAGTGTTACGCGTTGGTCTTTCCTTGTTTCTTAAGAGAGCTATCTTCTTTTTATCAATCAATGGCTGCAGTATCTGTCTGTTTGCCGCAAACCAGTCCTGCCTCTTATGATCCACAGTGCCGTAAACCCCTACCGCTGTTTTATAAATAGTTTCCTTAAGTTTACTCCATTTATCATTTACTATACAATTTTCTGATGTATCATTAAAAGCGTCTTCAAGTTGCTGTTGAAATTCAAAGCACTTTCCAGGATCGTGAGTGTTAATAATATTAATCCTGGGGCTAGACTTGTGTTTAGCTGTGTAGATTCTCTTTGGTCTCAGTCTAACCCTTGCAACAACCAAAGAATGATCTGTATCACAGTCAGCACTGTGGTAACTTC
The DNA here is from genome assembly GCA_963921405.1 of Cepaea hortensis. NCBI lineage: Eukaryota > Metazoa > Mollusca > Gastropoda > Stylommatophora > Helicidae > Cepaea > Cepaea hortensis. Next base: position 99,038,768 of record OY992889.1, on the reverse strand, counting down.
TAGTTAATGATGTATGGTTCAGATGTTGTCTCCGTGTGATGATGAAGTCCAGCTGATGCCAATGGCCGGATCTTGGATGTTTCCATGTGACCTTATGCATCTCTTTTGTTTTAAAAAAGGAGTTTGTAATACATAGGTCATTTCTAGTGCAATGCTCCAGCAGCCTTTGCCCATTATCATTCATGTGACCGATGTTGTATTTTCCAAGGCACACTGGCCATGAACTCGAGTCCTTGCCCACACGAGCATTGAAATCACCGAGCATATAAATGTAGTCGGATTTTGGAACTGCCTTGATCGCAGAGTCTAGCTGCTCATAGAACGTATCCTTCACATCATCAGAGGAAGCGAGTGTCGGTGCATATGCAGTGAGAATGGTGGCAAATCCACAAGAGGTTGCCAAGCGCAGTGATAATAATCTTTCATTACCTCCAGCTGGGATATCAATCATTCCCAGTAGCGAATTCTTCACTGCAAAGCCCACACCACGTTGCCTTTTTTCTGCCTGCCCTCTTCCCTTCCAAAAAAAGGTGTAATTGTTTTCCCTGAGTGACCCTTCCTCAGCGAGGCGAGTCTCCTGAAGGCCAGCAATATCAATGTTAAGACGATTGAGTTCAGCATCAATCACAGCCGTTTTTCTCACATCGTCAATATTTGTCAAGTCAGTGGAAAATCCTGGACACATGGTTCTCACGTTCCAGGTTGCAAGCCGTAGCTTGAGGTTTCTATTCTTTTTATTAGTACCTGGTGCATTGGTTTTACAGCCTGCGGTTCAGATTTTGTCCTAGCCCCAAGCACCCATTGAAGCAGGCAGGCTGTGGCGGATCAGCACCCAGTTGGCCGGGGGCTGCCCAGCTTGAGGCGGGCGGTAGCTGATCAGTGACACCTGTAGGTGTCTCCCACCGTCAGAGGCAACGCGTGGCGCCCCATGTCTACGCTAACTGACAAGGACTTATAACTCGTAACAGTTGCCTCTCGCTTTGATTCCGAGACCGGTTAAGGCCAGGGATGGAGTTATTGCCTCTCCATAGCACAAAGCCTGGGCTAAAATAAAGAAACCATGTGTTGCCCATGCAGTATGATCCCTCTCTCGGCCTGCCTAATTCACCCCAGAGCAATGCTCTAAAGCAATGCTCTAACTGTCCGCCTGTCGGAGCTTCGATCCTAGACCAGCTGCCAACCAAGGCTTAGGGCCTGGTCTGCCCTGCCATGACTTATTTTGTCTTTGGGTTGCATTTCCTCGCACCAGGATAAGGCTAGTACCCTCCCAATTGCGCTCTTCCGCCCGAAGCCGTTGGCACAATGTGGGGTGTCGGGTTTGGTAAGCGCCGCCCAACATTCAGCGCTAACAGAAAGCAGGTAGTACCATCTACTGTCATACGGTAGCTCAGTCATATCTGACTAAGACCAACCAATCAATCCAATCACTTTATCCCTCAATCAGCAAATGAACCAACCAGCCTTCCCCAACAGGTCACACAGGATTGAAAACAAAGGCCTCCGCATTGCCTGTTTACCATTAAATATTTATTTAACTAATATACGCCGAATTAAAGAACTAAGGATCGGTCTTCATGTAAAGAAAATAAAGCAAACTCCAAGCGGGCAATCACCCTAATGATTATCGCCGACTCCAGCCGGGCAATGACAGGCCCATGTGTGTGTTCAAACAACATAATTGTAAGTAACAATGAGGACATACACCTTGTTTATTCAAGCCTCTACGTGATCGGGTGTCGTGCACTCGCCCAATGATTCTCAACCTGGGCACTGTTGCCACCGCGGATCACATCAGATTTCTGGGCCTAATTTAAGTGTCAAATTGCTTTCGATGATCGAATTGGTGAAAAGATTTAATAGGAGCTATGTTGAGCTAATCGTGATGTACGGAAGTCCATCATAGATAATTAGCTGAAAAGTGAGGAATTTGAGGACAATTGAGGACATAGTGAGGACATGAAGCCCATAAGCGGACACTCTCCCGCTGTTTATACTGCACCTAGACACCGCAAGGTACAAGAGAAACATAATGAGATGAGATTAGATGAGATGATATGAGATGAGATGAGATGATTGAGGAATTTGATGAGAACGCCATTCATGTTTAGAAAGAGTAATATACGTGGACGAGAGAATAAGTAAGTCACACAGTTCTGTGGCATGGCAGGTAGATGTAGTTGGTGTTTTCTACAGGTGTCATTAGGTGACAGAAATATCTAACTTTATATTCCCGTTCGTCAGGTGGCGCTAGATGTCTCATGTGCATGCGCAGAACATAAACAAAATGGCGACTGTTGGCGTGTACAACCATAGCGCAACGTGCTGTTTGCGTTTTTTGTCTGCAAAAGGACTGTCTGCAAAGGACATTCATAAGGAAATGCTTCCTGTTTATACTGGGAACGAATCATGGGTGCATCACTACCAGACCGAATCAAAGCGTGCTTCAATACAACGGAAACATCCTTCTTCGCCTTGTGTCCAAAAATTCAAGGTTACGCCATCATCAGGGAAGGTTATGCAGACAGTGTTCTGGGATTGTCAAGGTTTGCTTTTAACCAATTTCAAGAAGAAAGGTGACAATGTGAATTCTGAATCGCACTGTGAAGTTCTATCAATGCTTCATGATGCAATTCGAAGAAAACGTCCAGGACTGCTGTCTAGAGGCGTATTGCATCTTCATGACAATGTCAGACAACATACGACTCGATTAACTCAGGAGAAAATTAACCAACTAAGGTGGGAAGTTCTGGAACATCCTTACAGTCCCGACTTAGCCCCTAGCGATTTCCACCTTTTTGGTCCACTGAAAACCCACCTTGACGGGAGACATTGCGCGAATATTGCCGAAGTTGAATCGGAAGTGAAAACGTGGTTTAGAAAACAGAGCACGCAGTTCTATGCAGCCGGTTTGGGAGGACTGATAAAACGATGGGATAAGTGCATCAATGTTGGTGAAAATTATGTTGAGAAATAAAGGTACAATGTATATATAAAAATAAACTGGTTTCAAGTTGTTATCATATTTAGTTATTTTCTACAGCCATTTGTGACTTACTTATTGACTTCCCCTCGTAAATATTATGCTCTTTGGTTGTACACTCCGTAAGTACAGTCGCCAAATTGTTTACTCGCTGCGCATGCGCATGAGACACATAGCGCCACCTGACGAATTGGAATATAAAGTTCGGTGTTGCTGTCACCTAATGACACCTGTAGAAAACACCAACTACATTTACCAGCCATCCCACATAACTGTGTGACTTACTTATTTTATTGACTCGCCCTCGTACGACACATAAATACTGTGGATGTGGAAAACAAAGGGAAACCATCACATTACTGTTCAATTTGTTAGCGTATGTACAGTCACAGAGGTAAACTAAGGAAGTAATAACATACTTAAACACTCGAAGCGAATCTTTTTGCTGAATAACCTAACATTAATAGCCATCATCACGCGCCGTCTCTGCATGGAAGGTCGGTAGTAATGTGTCTGTAGTGAAAGAAGCACTCCCGGCCTAGACCTGACCTTAGTCAGTCTGTATGTCCAGTGTGGAACCATGGCCTATGATTACTCTAGTATGCCGCTCTGTAATCGCCGCCGTGCATAGCTTGCTAGTTTCTGAGCTTAGAGGGGGGACTGGAGATCCCCGCAACACAGTTCCCGTAGAGATGGGTCGTTGATAAAGGGCGTGGAGAAAACCCTCTACACCGACGTTATTTAGGTAGATAAGGCCTTTCAGCGTTGAGAGGTCATGGACGCCGAGGTGAAGGCGCTTACAAGTTGAATCTCAATGTCTTCGAGGGGTTTTTCACGAACATCAGGAGCAAAAATGAATAAGGATGTGGACGATGAATAAGAAGGCGGCGGAGGAGAAAGGGATGAAGAAGTAGTAGGGGGGAGAGAAGAAGAAGGAGGACGACGACGATGAAGAAGGAGGAGAAGAAAGAAGTATTAGGAGGAGGAGGGAAGTAGATCGAACGAACGAACAAACTTTATTTTCGAACGAACTTTATTTTCGAAGGGTCACAAATTGGGCACGCAGGTTCGTCTTACATTTGGTCCTTACAGGAAGAAGGAGGAGAAGAAGAAGAAGAAGAAGAAGAAGAAGAAGAAGAAGAAGAAGAAGAAGAAGAAGAAGAAGAAGAAGAAGAAGAAGAAGAAGAAGAAGAAGAAGAAGAAGAAGAAGAAGAAAAAGAAGAAGAACAGCGGCGGCAACAGACGAAGCAGGATGAGGAGGGGCAAGATAAGAAGGAAGGAGGACCAGAGGAGGACGATGTAGAAGTACAAGAAAAGGAAGACCGTGAAGAAAAAGAAACAAGAACATAATGAGAAGGAACAGTGCTTGATTTGAGATGGGCCAGTGCCTACACTCCATTGAGAATACAAGCCTCGAGACAAAAAAAGGTGATCACCCTTGCACGAAAGAACAATATTTTCACAATTATGTAGCCAAACACTAGCCAGCGAGCGTAGAAACAACTCTGTGAAACTGGGCGCGCGAGAGATGTTTATGCTGGGTCAACATTCAGAGAATCAAACGTGAGAGCAAACATGGCGTGCAGCCCGAGCTTAACTCGCAATAGTTTGATGCTGAGATAACTAACATTTTTCTGTGTATTGTGTAATTATATTAATTTGTTAAGAGAACGGGTTTTCCTTTTGGTTCTTTGTTTATGTAATCGATTAGCCGGACAGGAATCGATTGTGTCAGAATCGATGAGATGCTGGTTCGTTTTCTGGAACTATAGAATTGTAGTCCTGGCCATATTGCTCCGCGGACGGACAGATGAACTGCGTTATAAACCTATTGTAGATAAATGCGCCACTGTGGGGTTTGTCTAGGTCGTGCAATCAAACAGTTTTGCATATAAATTGGATAAATGTGAGATTGATGGAAACTTAGACTATAGAAGATTAAACGTGAGTGAAACAAATGCTGCAATTTTAAGGGGTACAAACTTGAGATTGGGAGTGGATTCCAGGAGATAAAGTAACTCATTTACCTATAGTGAGTTCGCAATTGTTTGACCCCGTATAAAAATCCATAACTCAGTAACCAACTGAGTGGAATTGATGAGATTTAGCATATAACCTTATTATTATGTACACCCAACAAAACACTTTTCTTCTGGAAATTGCACAGCAGATCTCAATATTGGTTTATATGCGGTATATACTTTACGGGTCAGAGATGACGTGCATATTATGACATGTATTACATCTTCACATCAAAACATCAGCATTACATAAGAAATATTCTCCGTGGTACACGGGAATTTCCTTATGAGAAGCACGTCACATAGTAGAACAGAAGTGTTCAGAGGTGCCGTCAATAAGTCTACCTATAGTGGGTGCTTTCATGAAGCGTTATTATTTTACAATATCTTACCATGTATCGCTAACATCTGAATAAGTGAATATTGCTGAATGGGATTGAATGTGAAATTGTGTACACTTCAAAGCATCGCTATGAAGTTGTACACATATTTTTGTCAAGAAGCAGATCGCAAGAAACTTTTTCATACTATTACAAATCCCGAGAAAAGAACAGTACATGCATTGACTTTGAGTAAACGGTATGTCGTTGATGGGTGCAAGAATATGGAATGAAACCACCACGCAATAAGCAAACGGTAGGTAGAAAGGTTATTGTAGACAGCTTTTATAAGGAGGTCATGAGGCGAGTTATTATAAAAATGTTGGATACCAAAGAAACAATGACTGTAAGAAAACTTAGTGTTTGCTTGTGAAAGAAAAATGACATAGAGTTATCCAAAACAACTTTGTGGAACATTATAAAGACATTAGGCTTCATGTGTAGAATGTACAAGGGAGGTAGAAATATCACTTGCGAGCAATCGCATTATGGAGCCATGAGAAGCAAGTACCTTCGTGAAATAAGGGAAATATGCAAAGAAAATTATGATATAGTGTATTTGGATGAAACCTGGATCAATGCGCATCACACAAATGAAAAGGAATGGCAATCGGTGGCTAAAAAAATACAGCGATATGTGCCCAGTAGTAAAGGACAACGGTTGGTTATGGCTTACTACAGAATGCTGGACTAGTGTTCGTAACAAAGCATACAGACAATAGGCATTATCATAATGAGATGAATAGTAATGTATTTAGAGATTGGCAGGAGAGTACAGTACTTCCATCCCTTGATAGACCGTCTTGTCTAATCATGGACAATACATCATATCACAATGTTATTGCCCAAGAAGACAAAATACCTACGGCATCGAGCACACAGGAAGCAATAAATGTATGGTTCCGAAAGGAAAATATACCATTCCCAGAAACCTATTTCAAGTTAGAATTGTTGTCTATTGTAGGACAGACACACAAAAAAGCAAGAAATATCCAATCGGCAAGTTGATAGAAGAGCATGGCCATAGGTGCTTGAGACTTCCGCCGTACCATTCTCACTTAACAAGATTTTTTTGTAGTAGTGCTTTTGTAGAGCTCTCAATCTACTTCTCGTTTTTCAGTGATTCATTCATTCTCATTTAGACCCTATAGATCTTGTGTGGGCTAAAATTAAAGGACAGGTGGCAGCTGCCAATAGTACACTCAAATTGTCCGACGTCAAGATACTAACCCAGTCTGCGCTATTAAATGTTCATAAAAGTTACTGGGGGGGGGGGGGGGAAGAGGAGAGAGAGAGAGAGAGAGAGAGAGAGAGAGAGAGAGAGAGAGAGAGAGAGAGAGAGAGAGAGAGAGAGAATGTGAGAACCATATGTTGAAAGAGGAAGATGACTATCAAGTGCTCAGCCAGCTGGCGTAGGCGTCCATGGCTCTCCGCAGATTTCGGTCTTTGGTTTTCTGGATCAACTCTGCTGATGGTATTCCTCCATGCCACCGTCTCAATCCATCCAGCATCATTTCTCTTGCTTTGCCTCTGCCTCTCTTCCCCTGGATCTTTCCAGTTGTCGCGATGTTCTCCAATGCCTCTCTTCTCATCACATGACCGAAGAAATCTGTTTGTCTCCTTTTTTTTATTGATGTATACAATGTTCTGGTTTCATTAGCCTGCCTCAGGCAGTCGTCGTTAGTTACTCTGGCAGTCCAACTCCAACTATTCTGAAGAATTGCAGGCCCTAAACATTACAGCATCGGCACAAAATCTACAGCTTGTCAATAGCAACAGTTCGTATTCCACACCGATGAATTTTTAGTTCCGCAAGCCCTCAACAGTGACAAATAACTGGCATTGAAGAAAAACAACACTGAACGCATTGAATACCAACAGAAGGGTAGTACTGCGGTGGAAACTGACATATTGTGGCATAACGATAAACGTGAGCATAAACACGTTGTCAAATGAAGGGACAACACGCGAACATACGAATCAATCTGTAAACTTCAATGAAAAGAGGACCAACATCTTGGCCGTTAAGAATGAATCCCACCACAGAGACATTCACAACTATATTCGTCGTGCAAAACAGGTAATCATGTTCATTCTATGAACAGTAAACAGCAAATTAGCAATCTTTTACGAAGTCTCAAAATGTGAACGTGTGAACAAACTATAAAGACAGCTGAACAGATCATGAACAACTGACTCATGATGATTGATTTGCGGTATCATCTCTGGTCACTCCATACGCACATTAACGCACAGCTGTTTAGAAGCTTTCACGAACTTCAAATAAAAAGCTACAATCATCCTAGTAACATGACTCCTTGTGTATACATTATTAACCAGCACCTGAAGAAAACAGAAGAAAATGAAAAATAAGGTCAGAAATATATTCCTTCTTCTTTCCTGTCCATTTCCATTTCGGTTCTACGTTATTTACACCATGGCTCTGTAAATTCTCTGTCTTTACTAATGTTACACGTTGCACCCATTTCGGTGCGAATATGAATATGCCTTGCGTCGTTGCCCGCAATGACGTGCATTACTGTAAAATAAGTTTGCGTGAATTCAATACATTTTCGTTGAAACATAAAAGAAATGTCAAGCTTTCCATGATTTCAGTTGCCTGTAGACATATCAAAAACATATTCCTTGCGTGGGAGTAAATACAAGACGGCGGGGAAAATTTCATAACGATGCAACAGTCACTTTTTAAAAAAGAGAACGTTAATGAGGGCAAGAATTTGTGAACGGACTCTGGACATAGATTCCAGGAGATAAAGTAACACATTTATGTAGAAACGGATTGCAGAAAATGAAGTAACAAATTTATCAAGAATTCGATTCCTGAAGATAAAGCGACAAACTTATCTAAAAGGACATTCTAGAAAGTAAAGTAACACATTTTTCTAGACGTAGATTCCAGGAGATAAAGTAACAAATTTATGTAGAAGTAGGTTCCAGGAGATAAAGTAATATATTTCTGAAGAAGCGATTTCGGGAGATAAAGTAAACAATGTATGTAGATGTGGAAGAGGCTTTCAGAGAGTAATGCACCACATTATTTTTATCCATCCATCCAGCCATCATGGACCATGCTGATAAGCTTGGGCGGTCATGTTCTGCCATCTCACTCGATCACCAGAGTCGTGGATAAGCTCCGTGCTCCTGTCTCGACCATGCCACGTGGCCAAGCCATCCAGGTATTTACTTCTCAGTCTTCCCCTTGGTCTCTTCCCTTCGATCCTGCCAGTTGTCACAAAGTTCTCCAATTCATTTCTTCTCATAACATTGCTAGATTACAAGATTAGATGGCAAGATTACGCTCAGTAGTTTGCCATATGCTTTCTGAGCAGCCGGCTCAGTTACCCCGCAAGTCACCAGCGGGGGACGAACCGCTCCCAGTTCTCGCCCGCTACGAGACACTGCGTGATAAACGGGATGTCACAGCCTCACATTATCCACATTAACCGGTAAACTAACATTAGTTAATAGATATTATCCAAGGGCTACAACTCCCGCCCAAGGGAAAGAAGTAAGATCCTCGAAGGCCAGAGTATTCCAGAACCTTCTCGAAGGACTGGTCAGTGAGTCCACTGTCCCGTGGACACTGATGTGGCCCGCCTATTGCGGGGTCCACGAGGAACTCGAACAGAGTTACCACCCGTGTCGGATTGCGACACGTGTGGATCGGCAGAGAGAGACGGGACATCGAAGAGGCAACAGGGCCTGCCTTAGAGGGACTCAATAGTTTAGACCCATGTGTATTTGGGGTTCATAGACATATGCTAGATAGTTTGCTTAGAATGTTTGATCGTGGAGAAGCAGAAGAACAAGAGAAATGCGTACCAGAGAGCGGTCAAATGCTATTTTTGCAGTAGCTTTGGGCACTACAGTCGCTTTTGTGATGGCCGAAAATTATTGAAACAGGCCAATGCTGCACTAGTTGAAAGTTCCTCAGAGGAAGATATTGAGTTACTGAATGAGTGTGACAATCAAAACGAAAGTTTGAGTGAGCTAGGAAATGCAGTGCACATTATTGACACCATTACAGACAGTAAGTGTAACACCTGTACGAAATTCCAACTTGACACAACATTACTATGTGGCCACACTATCCCTATTTCAAATGAAACGGCCAATGCTGCCTTATCTTCTACAGGCAAGCTAAATTTCTCAACAGGGTTTGTAAATAACAAAAAGTGCACATTAATTCGTGATTCCGGCGCAACGCTCTGTGGGATTAAGAAAACATTAATCAACGACAAAGACTATACACACAAACACGTAACTTGTCGCACATTCTCAGGCACTATAGAAAAATACCCCCTTGTTCTTGTCGAAATTCGAACACCGTTCATATCAGGACTAGTATTGTGCGCAGCCTTAGAAAATCCTGTCGCTGATATTATACTTGGGAACCTGCCCAACATACGACCTTGCTCTGAAAAGGAAATCAGAGATTGGGAGCGGAAAAACGGTATACAACACCCAAACAGCGATCCGAAAGAGAAACACCATTCATGCTTGTCTCAATCTGCCAAAAGGACAAGGGAGCCAACCAATGAAGTAATTCAGAAAGAATTCACCGAGGTGTATGATGCAGGGGCGGTCGAATCTGTCAGTGATACGACCAACTTAAAGCCTCGAATTGAGGATGCTACCGATCTACCAAGTACCAAGCCTGTAGATGTGCAACAACACACACAACACACGAATGCAATAACACGACAGACAACTCACAAAACTCACACCGACCAACTGCAGGAGTCACTAGAAATTGTAGCACCAAACACTACCATCACTAATTTTGGAGATGAACAAAAATCAGATCCTACACTTTCACCATATTTTAGGTTAGTAGGACTTAAACCAAAATTATCTAAGAACGCATCGTGGTCATTTACATTAAAGAACAATGTGTTGACTAGATTATACACTAGAGATCAGACCACAATACAGCAAGTAGTGTTACCACAAGCACATCGAGAGAAAGTACTAAAGATAGCCCATGACTCACCTTTCGGAGGTCATATGGGGTACGAAAAGACTAGAGCTAGGGTCCTGACCCAATTTTATTGGCCGAAATTTTGCCAAGACATAAAAACCTACTGTAAATCATGTAATATATGTCAGAAACTGGTGAAAAAGGAGAAAAACCCCACGGCAAAAGTTCAATCAACCACAACTGCCTCGAGGCCATTCCATGTAAATATATTAAAACCATACTATACTAGACAGGACACTGACACGAGTGAGCAAACGCAACTAACTGATGACAGAAACGAAACGACCATGACCCAACTGAGTAACATCTCGACAAACGAAGCATCGTTAACGACGCACTCTTACGACAACAAAGACAGATGTAGACAATACTGAAATCCCAGTACCGATTATGAATGACGACGGTAGTATAAAGGACATACAAATCTCTGACACTCTGACACAACAGCAGCGACAAGACATTTTGACTCTCCTTAACGAGTATAAATCTATCTTCTCTAACAAACCTGGACGGACTGACAAAATAACACATTCAATTGTGTTGACAGATCTGACACCGGTCAAATGTAGACCATATTCTATTCCTCTGCATTATAGAGCAAATTTAGACAAAGAAATTTTAGATTTAGAGAAAAATAGAATAATTCAGAAATCTATGTCTCAATATTCTTCACCGATTGTCCTGGTGAAAAAGAAGGCCCAAACAATCCGTTTGTGCATCCATTATAGAAAGTTAAATACAATAACCACAACAGATGCGGAGCCGATGAATAGCTGTAAAGACCTCATTTTGAACATGTCTCAATCATCCTTATTTTCAAAGGTTGATTTAGCGAAAGGTTATTGGCAAGTACCACTACACCCTGCTTCTAGACATATAACAGCATTCGCAACACCTCTCGGTTTGTACGAATGGAGATATCTTCCATTTGGTCTGAAGAACGCTCCCGCCACATTTGTTAGGTTAACTAGATTGCTATTGCACGGAATTAAAGATGTCCAAGCTTATATTGATGATATTTGCATTCATTCTTCTAATATGACTTCTCACTTACTTACACTCAAACAAGTCTTCAACCAAATCTTTCTTTTCGGACTTACTATCAAACCTTCCAAGGTTGAAATAGGCTATAAACGAATAGACTTCCTTGGTCATAGAATTTCTGAAGGCAAACTGCTAACAGATGAGAAAATTGTTTCGAAGATTCTCAATCTAGAAGTTCCTACCACAAAGAAACAAATTAGAAGTTTATTAGGTCTTATAAACTATTATTCTAAGTTTATACCAAATTGGGCAGAACTTACATCAGTTTTTTCTAATATGTTGACAAAAGATCATCCATCAAAAGTTTCTAAAAGTACCAGCTTAGAGGATGCAATATGCAGATTGAAACGCATTTTTTCTAATCCACCAGTCTTACGATTACCAAACATAGATTTACCCTTTATTTTGACCACAGATTCGAGTGATATCGCAATTGGAGGATGTTTAATGCAAGAAGTGGATGGAGTGAGACACACAATTCTCTACGTAAGCCGTAAGCTGAAGAAAGCAGAGACCCGTTACTCTACAGTGGAATTGGAGGCATTAAGTCTATTATTTTGTATGCTCAGATTGTCTAAGTTCCTCTTGGGTGCCCACTTCGTTGTACTCACCGACAATTCGCCATTGTTGGTACTTAAGCAAGGTGTTCCCAAAAACCATCGTTTGCAGAGATGGTGTCTTCTTCTCCAAGATTTCGACTTCGAAATCCGCCATATCAGAGGCAATGATAACATTATAGCTGATATTTTATCGCGGCAGACGAATGCGCCAACAGAATAACATTTGGCACATTGACCATTCGCCATACCAGAAATTGTGATATTTTATTCCGTACCATAGAACAGTGTAACTCTACACCTGCTAGAGAACTTTCAGTTAAAAGTAATAACACCCCAGTGAATAGGTTACTTATGACACCCACGAACATGAAACATTGATAGGATTTTGTTTGTTGAGAGCTAGAATATCATTTACTAAAGCTCTAAGAACAATCCGACCAAGAGACATTATCTGTGAGTTGATTTCAACTAGTGAATTGACATTCATCATGAAAACATTAAGAACACTTTATACTCGACATTGAGAACATTCCATACTTGCTGTGGCTAATAGACTTTGCAAACAGCCGAAATAGAACTACGTCAACGACAACACTCAATAGACAGCCATACTAACTATTAACATTCATGGCACGACACGCTAACAACAGGAGGACAACGCGCACATCATCGTTGGATTTAGTTACTTAGTTAATTAATTAATTTAGTAGTGAATATGTATTATATTATTATGTATATAAAATGTGTTAACCTGTAATTTGTACATTTTCTACTATATTATTACAGGTATTTCCATTCATAGGTTAAATAACCTGCCTATGCCATTTTCTCTATGTAAATTATAAATCATTTTTGAGTCATCGTACAAAAAGTACGTATTATCTTAAAGGGAAAATATCGCCTATTCCGTTTTTTCTAAGGGAAATAACACTTACCTCAAATTTACTTATATATTTTAACCAAATACTATTTTGAATGAAAGATGTGTGAATGGCAGTGTAAAAGAATTAAATGAGAGAGCGATATACTGAGCGGACAAATTGTACGCAAAACGTATTTATTTTAATTTGTCTGCGGCTTTCATGTAAATTGTACCACTTGTCTAAATTGTTGATACATGTTTAGCAGTTAGTTTAGTACTCTTAGTTAGCAGTTAGGATACTACATCTAAGCACCACTGCTTGGAATGCCTGATCATGTATTGCACACATTGGAGTAATTCATGATTAAGGATATCCCAACTCGTGACGCTTGGAAATAAGCCACACATTCAGCACACATTTACACAAAACTCAAAACTGAACACTATCAATTAAAATGCAGTCACTTTATTAGAAGCAGCAACTTATTAGTCAACACACTAACAAGCCAACAGGGACACATGTAATCAGATGGGATAAAAATAACAACGTAACTACACATTTAGCATTATACAACATACGAGAGTAAAAGTGTATTGAAATGCACACACAGGACAAGATTTGAAGATGTACTTAATTAGCCAAGACTTTTGTCTTGTTAACCCTCTTTAAAACAGAGGTTAATTATCTTGGTATCAGTAGGATACTATGAGAAGGACGGGTTGTAGACACAACTAGTAAACGTCACGTAACTTCGGTCAGATAAGCATTGTTAAGGACACAGGAGAGAAAGAGATCTCTTCACCAAATCAGAGAAGTGGTGTATGGGAGAATACATGAGTGTTGATGCCAGTATGTAGGTTACCAAGTTACTGTCCACCAAACTACATACACCGACTTTATGTGATTCTGTGACAGAATTAGTGCAGAACTAATTACCCTATAACAACCCATCGAATCAGGGGAGAGGGGGGACTCCTGTCACAGCCTCACATTATCCACATTATCCGGTAAACTAACATTAGTTAATAGATATTAGCCAAGGGCTACAACTCCCGCCCAAGGGAAAGAAGTAAGATCCTCGAAGGCCAGAGTATTCCAGAACCTTCTCGAAGGACTGGTCAGTGAGTCCACTGTCCCGTGGACACTGATGTGGCCCGCCTATTGCGGGGTCCACGAGGAACTCGAACAGAGTTACCACCCGTGTCGGATTGCGACACGTGTGGATCGGCAGAGAGAGACGGGACATCGAAGAGGCAACAGGGCCTGCCTTAGAGGGACTCAATAGTTTAGACCCATGTGTATTTGGGGTTCATAGACATATGCTAGATAGTTTGCTTAGAATGTTTGATGATGTTAAACTGTGTGATGATGTTAAACCTCTGTGATATGCAACTCAGTGCGGGCTTGTTAAACCCACTGCGCCAACGCACTGTATATTGAAATACAATAAATGTTAGATATTATATTTAACGGAGTTATTGTTGCCTGTGTGAGCCCGAGCTCAGATACCTAGACATTCAACACGCTGACAGGCTTTTTGGGGGCTAGGCTCCGGTTTTGGCATAAGCTTTACATATAGACGGCTATTGATTGCCAAGTAAAATAGTAAATTAATCATATCAAATTGATGTTTGAAGAAGTTTAACAAATTTGCATCTATCTAGTGATCAACTAGTATTAATATGAGTCCCTCTGCAGCTAGTCTCTCAATGATGTTAATACTATAAACTATTTTGACATGACTGTGACAATTTTTTGACTGTTACTAATGTTTTCTCCTTCTACGAGCAGATTGTTCCGCGAGTTGTGTGGTGTGTAACCTATGTAAACTATCCAACAGTGGCGAGAGTACAAGACAACATTCACAAGTTCTGGGATCATAAGATAAGTTTCATATCATGCACATTGTAACCCTAAGCGGTACTTATCACCATCCATCCATGTATCATTTTGCTTTGCATTGATTTGTATGTATATTCATGACCTTGTAACCAACATAACTTTGCATTTGGATTTGCGCATGTAATAATTAAGGGAGATAACTAAATTTTCTACTCCCCAACATTTTTTCTAAGGGATTTAACTTCAGTAAAATTACCAACAAGTAAAATACAAAATGTCTACTTTAGAAAAATGTATTGAGCAAGGTATGAAATTAGGTTATAAAGAAGAGAAACTGTCAGAATGGGCACAGAAGACGCACGCAGAGAACATTGCCCGTGAAGAAAGAGCGATAGAACGAGAAGAAAAACAAAGGCAAATGCAGGCAGAAGAAAAGAAAATGCAAATGCAGGCAGAAGAAAAGAAAATGCAAATACAGGCAGAAGAAAAGAAAATGCAAATGGAGGCAGAAGAAAAAAAGATGCAATCGGAACGGGAAAAGATGCAGATGCAACTACAAGCTGAAGAGAAGAAAATGCAATTACAGGCTCAAGAGAAACAATTAGAGCTTGAGGCGGCGACCAAACAAGCCCAATTGAATGCCGATACACAAATAAAATTAAAACAGATGGAGATTGATTCCAACGTAGAAATATCTGTAAATAAACTGAGAAGCAAGGAGGAAGAACAAAAATATAACAAGTATAAAGGCCTCGTGAAAGCATTCTGCTCAGGAGACTCCATCAGTGCATACCTGGAAAATTTTGAGTGTCTAATGTCCTACCATAAGATCATAAAATCAGATTGGTCATTTATTTTAATGAGAAACTTAGCTCTGGAACCTTTGAAAGTAATAGAGACAGTGCCACAGGAAATGAGAAAAGATTATGATTACTTAAAGCAACGCATTCTCCAACATTTCTCTTTAGATACTGCAGGTTACCAACAACAGTTCGCTAAATTATCCCCTCAACCAAATCAAACCTTCATAGACTACGTGTCTACAGTTCAAGATGTGTGCACAAAGTGGATTAACTCAGCTAAAACTAACAACAGCCATGACAAACTAAAAGAACTCATTATTATTGACAAAATAGTTAGTACAATCCCCACACCTTTTGCTAAGTTTTTGAAACAAATGGACTGTAGGAGTATTCAGGATGTAGAGACAAAGGGGAACGCATTTTTTACAGCGAACAGAGATATTTTCCAATTAAACCTAAGTCAGAACGAAACAGCAGCAGTGGTAAACACTAGATACTCGAAACCAACTGAAAGCAAGTTTAAACCACGCTCAAATGTCAGGAAGCCAGTTAAGTGCCAATATTGTAGTTTGACTCACGAAGAATACGCTATGTGCGATAAATCGCCCAACTATCCACACCATCTCAAAATGATCGTGGAGAAGCAGAAGAACAAGAGAAATGCGTACCAGAGAGCGGTCAAATGCTATTTTTGCAGTAGCTTTGGGCACTACAGTCGCTTTTGTGATGGCCGAAAATTATTGAAACAGGCCAATGCTGCACTAGTTGAAAGTTCCTCAGAGGAAGATATTGAGTTACTGAATGAGTGTGACAATCAAAACGAAAGTTTGAGTGAGCTAGGAAATGCAGTGCACATTATTGACACCATTACAGACAGTAAGTGTAACACCTGTACGAAATTCCAACTTGACACAACATTACTATGTGGCCACACTATCCCTATTTCAAATGAAACGGCCAATGCTGCCTTATCTTCTACAGGCAAGCTAAATTTCTCAACAGGGTTTGTAAATAACAAAAAGTGCACATTAATTCGTGATTCCGGCGCAACGCTCTGTGGGATTAAGAAAACATTAATCAACGACAAAGACTATACACACAAACACGTAACTTGTCGCACATTCTCAGGCACTATAGAAAAATACCCCCTTGTTCTTGTCGAAATTCGAACACCGTTCATATCAGGACTAGTATTGTGCGCAGCCTTAGAAAATCCTGTCGCTGATATTATACTTGGGAACCTGCCCAACATACGACCTTGCTCTGAAAAGGAAATCAGAGATTGGGAGCGGAAAAACGGTATACAACACCCAAACAGCGATCCGAAAGAGAAACACCATTCATGCTTGTCTCAATCTGCCAAAAGGACAAGGGAGCCAACCAATGAAGTAATTCAGAAAGAATTCACCGAGGTGTATGATGCAGGGGCGGTCGAATCTGTCAGTGATACGACCAACTTAAAGCCTCGAATTGAGGATGCTACCGATCTACCAAGTACCAAGCCTGTAGATGTGCAACAACACACACAACACACGAATGCAATAACACGACAGACAACTCACAAAACTCACACCGACCAACTGCAGGAGTCACTAGAAATTGTAGCACCAAACACTACCATCACTAATTTTGGAGATGAACAAAAATCAGATCCTACACTTTCACCATATTTTAGGTTAGTAGGACTTAAACCAAAATTATCTAAGAACGCATCGTGGTCATTTACATTAAAGAACAATGTGTTGACTAGATTATACACTAGAGATCAGACCACAATACAGCAAGTAGTGTTACCACAAGCACATCGAGAGAAAGTACTAAAGATAGCCCATGACTCACCTTTCGGAGGTCATATGGGGTACGAAAAGACTAGAGCTAGGGTCCTGACCCAATTTTATTGGCCGAAATTTTGCCAAGACATAAAAACCTACTGTAAATCATGTAATATATGTCAGAAACTGGTGAAAAAGGAGAAAAACCCCACGGCAAAAGTTCAATCAACCACAACTGCCTCGAGGCCATTCCATGTAAATATATTAAAACCATACTATACTAGACAGGACACTGACACGAGTGAGCAAACGCAACTAACTGATGACAGAAACGAAACGACCATGACCCAACTGAGTAACATCTCGACAAACGAAGCATCGTTAACGACGCACTCTTACGACAACAAAGACAGATGTAGACAATACTGAAATCCCAGTACCGATTATGAATGACGACGGTAGTATAAAGGACATACAAATCTCTGACACTCTGACACAACAGCAGCGACAAGACATTTTGACTCTCCTTAACGAGTATAAATCTATCTTCTCTAACAAACCTGGACGGACTGACAAAATAACACATTCAATTGTGTTGACAGATCTGACACCGGTCAAATGTAGACCATATTCTATTCCTCTGCATTATAGAGCAAATTTAGACAAAGAAATTTTAGATTTAGAGAAAAATAGAATAATTCAGAAATCTATGTCTCAATATTCTTCACCGATTGTCCTGGTGAAAAAGAAGGCCCAAACAATCCGTTTGTGCATCCATTATAGAAAGTTAAATACAATAACCACAACAGATGCGGAGCCGATGAATAGCTGTAAAGACCTCATTTTGAACATGTCTCAATCATCCTTATTTTCAAAGGTTGATTTAGCGAAAGGTTATTGGCAAGTACCACTACACCCTGCTTCTAGACATATAACAGCATTCGCAACACCTCTCGGTTTGTACGAATGGAGATATCTTCCATTTGGTCTGAAGAACGCTCCCGCCACATTTGTTAGGTTAACTAGATTGCTATTGCACGGAATTAAAGATGTCCAAGCTTATATTGATGATATTTGCATTCATTCTTCTAATATGACTTCTCACTTACTTACACTCAAACAAGTCTTCAACCAAATCTTTCTTTTCGGACTTACTATCAAACCTTCCAAGGTTGAAATAGGCTATAAACGAATAGACTTCCTTGGTCATAGAATTTCTGAAGGCAAACTGCTAACAGATGAGAAAATTGTTTCGAAGATTCTCAATCTAGAAGTTCCTACCACAAAGAAACAAATTAGAAGTTTATTAGGTCTTATAAACTATTATTCTAAGTTTATACCAAATTGGGCAGAACTTACATCAGTTTTTTCTAATATGTTGACAAAAGATCATCCATCAAAAGTTTCTAAAAGTACCAGCTTAGAGGATGCAATATGCAGATTGAAACGCATTTTTTCTAATCCACCAGTCTTACGATTACCAAACATAGATTTACCCTTTATTTTGACCACAGATTCGAGTGATATCGCAATTGGAGGATGTTTAATGCAAGAAGTGGATGGAGTGAGACACACAATTCTCTACGTAAGCCGTAAGCTGAAGAAAGCAGAGACCCGTTACTCTACAGTGGAATTGGAGGCATTAAGTCTATTATTTTGTATGCTCAGATTGTCTAAGTTCCTCTTGGGTGCCCACTTCGTTGTACTCACCGACAATTCGCCATTGTTGGTACTTAAGCAAGGTGTTCCCAAAAACCATCGTTTGCAGAGATGGTGTCTTCTTCTCCAAGATTTCGACTTCGAAATCCGCCATATCAGAGGCACTGATAACATTATAGCTGATATTTTATCGCGGCAGACGAATGCGCCAACAGAATAACATTTGGCACATTGACCATTCGCCATACCAGAAATTGTGATATTTTATTCCGTACCATAGAACAGTGTAACTCTACACCTGCTAGAGAACTTTCAGTTAAAAGTAATAACACCCCAGTGAATAGGTTACTTATGACACCCACGAACATGAAACATTGATAGGATTTTGTTTGTTGAGAGCTAGAATATCATTTACTAAAGCTCTAAGAACAATCCGACCAAGAGACATTATCTGTGAGTTGATTTCAACTAGTGAATTGACATTCATCATGAAAACATTAAGAACACTTTATACTCGACATTGAGAACATTCCATACTTGCTGTGGCTAATAGACTTTGCAAACAGCCGAAATAGAACTACGTCAACGACAACACTCAATAGACAGCCATACTAACTATTAACATTCATGGCACGACACGCTAACAACAGGAGGACAACGCGCACATCATCGTTGGATTTAGTTACTTAGTTAATTAATTAATTTAGTAGTGAATATGTATTATATTATTATGTATATAAAATGTGTTAACCTGTAATTTGTACATTTTCTACTATATTATTACAGGTATTTCCATTCATAGGTTAAATAACCTGCCTATGCCATTTTCTCTATGTAAATTATAAATCATTTTTGAGTCATCGTACAAAAAGTATGTATTATCTTAAAGGGAAAATATCGCCTATTCCGTTTTTTCTAAGGGAAATAACACTTACCTCAAATTTACTTATATATTTTAACCAAATACTATTTTGAATGAAAGATGTGTGAATGGCAGTGTAAAAGAATTAAATGAGAGAGCGATATACTGAGCGGACAAATTGTACGCAAAACGTATTTATTTTAATTTGTCTGCGGCTTTCATGTAAATTGTACCACTTGTCTAAATTGTTGATACATGTTTAGCAGTTAGTTTAGTACTCTTAGTTAGCAGTTAGGATACTACATCTAAGCACCACTGCTTGGAATGCCTGATCATGTATTGCACACATTGGAGTAATTCATGATTAAGGATATCCCAACTCGTGACGCTTGGAAATAAGCCACACATTCAGCACACATTTACACAAAACTCAAAACTGAACACTATCAATTAAAATGCAGTCACTTTATTAGAAGCAGCAACTTATTAGTCAACACACTAACAAGCCAACAGGGACACATGTAATCAGATGGGATAAAAATAACAACGTAACTACACATTTAGCATTATACAACATACGAGAGTAAAAGTGTATTGAAATGCACACACAGGACAAGATTTGAAGATGTACTTAATTAGCCAAGACTTTTGTCTTGTTAACCCTCTTTAAAACAGAGGTTAATTATCTTGGTATCAGTAGGATACTATGAGAAGGACGGGTTGTAGACACAACTAGTAAACGTCACGTAACTTCGGTCAGATAAGCATTGTTAAGGACACAGGAGAGAAAGAGATCTCTTCACCAAATCAGAGAAGTGGTGTATGGGAGAATACATGAGTGTTGATGCCAGTATGTAGGTTACCAAGTTACTGTCCACCAAACTACATACACCGACTTTATGTGATTCTGTGACAGAATTAGTGCAGAACTAATTACCCTATAACAACCCATCGAATCAGGGGAGAGGGGGGACTCCTGTCACAGCCTCACATTATCCACATTATCCGGTAAACTAACATTAGTTAATAGATATTAGCCAAGGGCTACAACTCCCGCCCAAGGGAAAGAAGTAAGATCCTCGAAGGCCAGAGTATTCCAGAACCTTCTCGAAGGACTGGTCAGTGAGTCCACTGTCCCGTGGACACTGATGTGGCCCGCCTATTGCGGGGTCCACGAGGAACTCGAACAGAGTTACCACCCGTGTCGGATTGCGACACGTGTGGATCGGCAGAGAGAGACGGGACATCGAAGAGGCAACAGGGCCTGCCTTAGAGGGACTCAATAGTTTAGACCCATGTGTATTTGGGGTTCATAGACATATGCTAGATAGTTTGCTTAGAATGTTTGATGATGTTAAACTGTGTGATGATGTTAAACCTCTGTGATATGCAACTCAGTGCGGGCTTGTTAAACCCACTGCACCAACGCACTGTATATTGAAATACAATAAATGTTAGATATTATATTTAACGGAGTTATTGTTGCCTGTGTGAGCCCGAGCTCAGATACCTAGACATTCAACACGCTGACACGGGATTAAGGAGAAAGTGGTGTAACCCCTTGGCCAGACAGACCGGCCATATGGCATAACTGAGGACAAAAACACAGAGCTGATCCATGACTCTGGTGATCATGTGAGATGACGAAGCAAGATGGCCCACGCTTATCGTCATGACACATGATGATGATGATGATGTGATGAGAACGAGGTTATGCAACATGCTGATAGTAAAAGTTTCATGTCTGTTTACCGGACGTACTAATCAACCCCAGCATGTACTGCATTTCTTTTCCTTCTTAAACATGAAGATAGAACCTGTTATGGGTCTTTGTTGAGCTTGGTGCACCATAGTATATAGGCCTGAGTGAACGGCTAATTGGGTGACCAGTTCTTTCCCCATTTTAGTGGACGGTGAACGTCCCACCGCGCCCAGACAATATCAGCGTAGCTCCCTAGCAACTATATGAACGCGCATGTTTTTTGTTTTTTTTTTTATTTAGTAGGAAATGTTTACGTCGAGTAGTTTGCCATTGTTTTCTGAACGGCCGACTCTCACAACATCGAAAGTAACTCAAAGCGATCTGCTAACAAATAGCGTCTGATATCGAACCCCCAACCCGTGACGCTGGGAAATCGAAAAACTATGTTCACTAACCCCTTTGCTACATTATAATGCCGATGCTGCATATTGTTCACTGGTGAAAAATTATTTTGTGACAGAAGCGCTCGACAATTTGTGAAATCAAAGAATTCGAATGTCATCATCCGTTGAAGACTTCGGCTCATTTCCTGCCGCAAGTTGAGATAGCACAACCCACACAAAGCCGACGAACCTCGTCAATAACTCACAAACAGCTATTCCCAACGCCAGACTCGCCAACACAATGTCCCTGATCTCTCACCCACTGCTTATTTATATAATCTGACCTCATCATAAAACTGTGACATCTTCCTGAATTCACCCATTTTCTGTCGCAAATCCTTGAATTACCTTAACCAACATTCCTTCCCTCTAGTGTTTATTTCCTTGTTTCGTTCATTATTTTTCATAGATTAATATTCTTCAATTTCCTATGCTCTATATGTTTTTTTATCATGAGGCTGCAGGTTGTATATCTAAACCATCGCCTTCTGATCTATCTTCTCATCGTTCCGGCTTCCAGATTCCGCGATCAATGCTCAGAATTAGTTTAATTTTCGGTTACTTAACGAGGTCCAATGACGCCATGTCTGTCGATGGTAGCGCTCTCATCTCACTGTCCAACATGTTCTTTATGCTCTGGAAATGTAATATTTCTAATTATGTTTCCTAGACTGGTATTTGCAAGGACGTCCTGTTATTTGATAAGTATCTTTTCCGGTACAGTATATTTTAGGTGTAGTGACTAGTTTGTCAAAAATGTTGAAGGTGTGGTTTGCATATAGTGTGTGGTTTTGAAGTTATAGTCTGTACTTTCGTGGCCAGAGCTTAGAATGGCTGCTTCACACACTGTGGGGTTTAAGTTATAGTCTGTACTTTCGTAGTCAGAGCTTAGAATGGCTGCTGTGAGTTTTTTTGTTGTACTGTTGGGTATGGCCAAATATTTGTGGTTAGTTAGTTAGTTAGTTGGTTGGTTGGTTGGTTGATTTAGTTAGTTAGTTAGTTTAGTTAGTTATTTAATTAGTTAGTTAGTTAGTTAGTTAGTTAGTTAGTTAGTTAGTTAGTTAGTTGGTTAGTTGGTTGGTTGGTTGGCTGGCTGGCTGGTTGGTTGGTTGGTTGGTTGGTTGGTTGGTTTAGTTAGTTAATTAGTTTAGTTAGTTAGTTAGTTAGTTAGTTAGTTAGTTAGTTAGTTAGTTGGTCGGTTGGTTGGTTGGTTGGTTGGTTGGTTGGTTAGTTAGTTAGTTAGTTAGTTGGTTAGTTGGTTGGTTGGTTGGTTGGTTAGTTGGTTGGTTGGTTGGTTGGTTGGTTGGTTAGTTAGTTAGTTAGTTAGTTAGTTGGTTAGTTGGTTGGTTGGTTGGTTGGTTGGTTGGTTAGTTAGTTAGTTAGTTGGTTAGTTGGTTGGTTGGTTGGTTGGTTGGTTGGCTGGCTGGCTGGCTGGTTGGTTGGTTGGTTGGTTGGTTGGTTGGTTGGTTGGTTGGCTGGTTGGTTGGTTGGTTGGTTGGTTGCTTGGTTTAGTTAGTTAATTAGTTTAGTTAGTTAGTTAGTTAGTTAGTTAGTTAGTTAGTTAGTTAGTTGGTTGGTTGGTTGGTTGGTTGGTTGGTTGGTTGGTTGGTTGGTTAGTTGGTTGGTTGGTTAGTCGACATATCATCCTCAATGCACATTAAAACATTCAGTCCATAAGTGCTCGGATCCCCTCCTCAGCAAACCCCGCAGCGTGTAGCGGCTCACAACACCAGTTCTGTGTTGGTTTATTAATCTTATTTTCCTTCCTGCATAGCGTTCTTATTTGTCCACACCTCTTTTAATTTGCTGTTCTCCCATCTTGACCATAGATGTAGATTCGCAATTCTCACTTGGTTCTCGCAAACGTCTTACTTCTCGTAGAGCATTCAGTATATCAGCCTGGTTCATAGCTCGTCCGCCCTCCACAGTATCCTTAGCTGCAAGCATTGGTACGAAAATGACACTAATCTTTGCCAGCCGTGGCCGCCCCAGATACAAAAACCATTGCCTTCGGACACAACCCATCTCTGTTTTCCTGAGCATGTTCATTGAGTCACTAAGGAAGCATGCCCGAGTCAAGGTCTGAGTCTTGAGCCATATAATTGCTTTACTTACTGCCATGACTTCCAGTGTCAGGCTACTTGTGGTCAAGGGAAAAGCACAAGAATTTTCCTTCACAATTCTCCCTCCAGCCTGAGCCGCAAAAGCCCACGAACTTCTCACGCATCGAGCGTCCGACCCATCTGTGTAAATGATAGCATCACCCTCTAAAGCAGTTGTTCTCAACCTGTGGGGAATTCCTACCATGGGGAAATAATACGGTTTCCAATGGTGGGAAGTAAGTCCACAGATTGGCAGACTCAAAATGGCTTCGGGCATAATTCCTATTAAGTGAAAATTCCTTGACTTGTTAGCTGTTTGTTTATTGAAATATGATTCATTTGGTGTGTTAATAAAATATTGTGAATATAAAAATTGCACCTTTTGAGGCTGACAATTTTGGAAAGGGATGAATTCTTCTTCTTTCTTTCGCTGGAAAGAGAGGAATGACATTCTGACATATGGTGAAAGGGTGCATGAGCCAAAAAGGGTTGAGAACCACTGCTCTAAAGAATTATCGAAGATCAAAACCTGTACTTCCGCGTCCACAGCAGCCGGATTTTTCTTGTCTGCATTTTTTGTCTAGTTGGATGCAAACTGAAAAGGAAGTACTACAATGCTGGCCTTTGTACCCACTCCTCGCCAGGTTCTAAGTCCCCAAGTAACCCACTCCGCGCCAGGTTCTAAGGCCTCAAGTGAACACACTTCCACGACCCATTCACGACTTTCTTCTCTTTAACCTGCTGTCTTTTACCTTCTTAATTTCACTATAAAGTGGATGTTGTGTGTTTGCGTTGACTCTGAGGTAGTACGTGTATTCTCTTCCCCCATGGTTGGAAAATCAAGAAGGTAGCGCTTCGCCCTGCATGTTGTATCTCTTGTACACCTAGGTATAATACGCGTAGCCTCGTTCAGTATCACATCCATCCTTTCCATCTGCTTATGACTGAGTCAGGATCGCCATCGCATACTCAAAAACAGAAAAAAAACTCGACTCTCGTATAGAAGACATACATGGCGCTGCTCACAGTTTGCTGCCGCCATCACCAGCATCGCAACCAAACCCCGCTTGGCCTTTGTTATCACCTGTTCTATATGCTCAGTATAAGCAAGGCTTCAATCAAAGCGTATCTCCTAGTATTTCATTGTCTGCGTTCTTTCCACAATCTCTGAGCACAGTTTTACAGTTGGTGTTGGAGTGTTGACAATATGGTTGTTTAAGAAGAACCATGTCACTGCTGCCTTCGTTGGGTTGACCATTACACAAGCTACATCACACCATGCGCTTATGCGATTTAGTTCTGATTGTAATTCCACAGAAACCTGATCTCTATCCTTACAGTAACGATACACTAACGTATCGTCGGCAAACGACACAGACCTCCCTGGTCCCGCTGGTGATTCTCACAGTGTAGGCGTTGAACAGCACCGGGGATAATGGTGATCTCTGTAGCAGACCAGGATATATTTTTGTTGGTTCGGAAGGCCAACTGCCACATCTAAAAACTAATTTCCGTTGGAAGGGGGCTGCAGAGATCAAATTCAAGAGGAATTGACTTATTTTGAGTTCAAGAATTTGAACCATTAAGAAATCCAACGGTACTCTGTTGTAGGCAACCTCAAGATCAATCGCTGCAGCACATGTTTCTATGCCTGGGTGGAAACATTAACACACATCACGGGCAAAAACTGTTGCGTTGGTCCAGGTTTCTCTGACTGTACGGTATCCTCCAATGGTAGGTGGGAAAAGACATGGCCTCTCTAGCTGGCTTTATACTTGTCTGGCAATCAAACTCTCAAGTGGCTTGCCTATATTTTTTTTTTTCATGGTGAATATAAAGACGCAAAAGAATAAGAAAAATCACATTTACTTAGCAACATACACCCACTACATCTCCAGGGATTGAACACTGGCCCTTTACTTCCCACATGCAACAACAGGTGGGTAACCATTACAGATCATTGCGTTTCTGACAGTAATCGTGATTAGCAAGGTCCAGATTACATAAACCTTCTTTAACAAACAGGGAGTCATGAACACCAGAAAATTACGAGCAAGTTCACAAATCGGTTTATTGAAAAAGTTGTCAGAGGCCTGACCTTTTGTAGGGGTGCCATGAATGGTACATTTGACATAGTCCATGATCCCAATCATCTGGACGTAATAATTGTTACCTGTGACACTGGGTTAAAGATTAAAGGAGGCGTTCTTGTATGGGCAGCAATATATTTGTAATGCTTCATTTATACTTCCAAGGATATTTTGTAATGTGATTGTGTAGTGTGATGATGATGATGATTCTTCTTCTTCTTCTTCTTCTTCTTCTTCTTCTTCTTCTTCTTCTTCTTCTTCTTCTTCTTCTTCTTCTTCTTCTTCTTCTTCTTCTTCTTCTTCTTCTTCTTCTTCTTCTTCTTCTTCTCTTCTTCTTCTTCTTCTTCTTCTTCTTCTTCTTCTTCTTCTTCTTCTTCTTCTTCTTCTTCTTTCTTCTTCTTCTTCTTCTTCTTCTTCCTTCTTCTTCTTCTTCTTCTTCTTCTTCTTCTTCTTCTTCTTCTTCTTCTTCTTCTTCTTCTTCTCTTCTTCTTCTTCTTCTTCTTCTTCTTCTTCTTCTTCTTCTTCTTCTTCTTCTTCTTCTTCTTCTTCTTCATCTTCTTCTTCTTCTTCTTCTTCTTCTTCTTCTTCTTCTTCCTCTTCTTCTTCTTCCTCTTCTTCTTCTTCTTCTTCTTCTTCTTCTTCTTCTTCCTCTTCTTCTTCTTCTTCTTCTTCTTCTTCTTCTTCTTCTTCTTCTTCTTCTTCTTCTTCTTCTTCTTCTTCTTCTTCTTCTTCTTCTTCTTCTTCTTTCTTCTTCTTCTTCTTCTTCTTCTTCTTCTTCTTCTTCTTCTTCTTCTTCTTCTTCTTCTTCTTCTTCTTCTTCTTCTTCTTCTTCTTCTTCTTCTTCTTCTTCTTCTTCTTCTTCTTCTTCTTCTTCTTCTTCTTCTTCTTCTTCTTCTTCTTCTTTTATTTCTTGAACAGGTGAAACAAACTGAAATGAAGATGCGATTTTTGAGAACAATACAGAATCACAGAGAAAGACACGCTGTCTCCCAGCATATAATGGTATTAGAGAGAAAGACACGCTGTCTCCCAACATATAATGGTATGAGAGAGAAAGACCCGCTGTCTCCCAGCATATAATGGTATTAGAGAGAAAGACACGCTGTCTCCCAACATATAATGGTATGAGACAGAAAGACCCGCTGTCTCCCAGCATATAATGGTATCACAGAAAGCACAGACGCGATGTCTGTCAGCATACAATGGTATCACAGAGAAAGACGAGTTGCCTAGCAACATACAATGGTATCAGAGAGAAAGACATGTCTCCCAGCATACAATTGTATCAAAGAGAAAGAAGCGCTGTCTCCTAGCATACAATGGTATCAGAGAGAAAGGCGCGCTGTCTCCCAGCACACTATGATATCAGAGAGAAAGACACGATGTCTCCCAGCACACAATGGTATTAGAGAGAAAGACACGATGTCTCCCAGCATACAATGGTATCAGAGAGAAAGACACGATATCTCCAATCAAACAATGATATCAGAAAGAATGATGCCATGTCTGCCATAATACAATCATGTCAGAGAGAAAGACGCATTGTCTACCAGCATACAATGGTATCAGAGAGAAAGGCGCATTGTCTGCCGGCATACAGTGGTATCAGAGAGAAAGACGCATTGTCTACCAGCATGCAATGGTATCAGAGAGAAAGACGCATTGTCTACCAGCATACAGTGGTATCAGAGAGAAAGACGCATTGTCTGCCGGCATACAGTGGTATCAGAGAGAAAGACGCATTGTCTGCCGGCATACAGTGGTATCAGAGAGAAAGACGCATTGTCTGCCGGCATACAGTGGTATCAGAGAGAAAGACGCATTGTCTGCCGGCATACAGTGGTATCAGAGAGAAAGACGCATTGTCTGCCGGCATACAGTGGTATCAGAGAGAAAGACGCATTGTCTACCGGCATACAGTGGTATCAGAGAGAAAGACGCATTGTCTACCAGCATACAATGGTATCAGAGAGAAAGACGCATTGTCTACCAGCATACAATGGTATCAGAGTGAAAGGCACGCTGTCTCGGAACATAAAATTATATCAGAAGGAAAGACATAGTCAACATTTAAACATCACATTTGTTTTCCCTCTTCTTCTTATACCTTTATACATTAAACTAAAATACAGTTTCTAAGGCGATCTTGGATGTGGCGAATTTCTGTTGTAAAGCAGAATATTGTTTTGTACTTTGTAAATGCATTATTATATGCTTGAATTCTTTTAAAAGGAATTTTTGATCCAAAAAAAACTATTTACTGGGTACCAGGT
Organism: Cepaea hortensis; assembly: GCA_963921405.1. Classification (NCBI taxonomy): domain Eukaryota; kingdom Metazoa; phylum Mollusca; class Gastropoda; order Stylommatophora; family Helicidae; genus Cepaea; species Cepaea hortensis. The sequence continues at coordinate 99,010,370 of OY992889.1, read as the reverse complement.
GAGTTCGCGTTATCAGGTCTGCACTGCATTTCCAAAGAAAGCAGCAGTCAACTTGAATTTGTTGACATCTCCATAGAATGAGTTCTCACGCGAAGCTTCTGTAAGCAATAATCTTTGTCTCTGTTCTGTATTGCACACTTCTGCACCAGATGTTTAGTGTTAATTTTGCCAATTCCACCGTCACATTCATCAATTTCTCCTATAGTTTGATTGATTGATTGATTGATTTAGGAACCGACATCACAGCCTATATTTCTCCTATAGTTTGTTCATTCATCATGTGCCATGCCGATAAGCGCGGACGGTCGTGTTTCGCCATCTCACACGACCAACAGAGTCGTGAATCAGTTCCGTATTCTTGTCTCGACCATGCCATGTGGCCAAGCAATCTAGATATTTACTTCTCCGCCTTCCCCTTGTTCGTTTCCCCTCAATTGTATCAGTTATCACCAAGTTTTCTAGTTTATTTCTTCTCATAACGTATCCAAACTTCCGGTTTGCTCTCTGCAGAGGTAAGGGGTTCAACCCCTACACGGATCAGTTGGACTAAAATGTTGACCTCTCGTCCTTAGCTTGGGGACGTAAATTACAAGTACCTCGGAAGTTGGAGTTGGTTCGCCTGATGGCGAGGGACACTGGTAATAGGGAAAGCTAATCCACACGCAAAATTCGGTCCAGTGCAGTAGAATTAGTAGTATGTCTGTGGACAACGCTTGAGTTCAGGGCCAGTGAACGCAGAAAACAAAAAGAAACATCTAGCGGGCTATGGGCGGCTTGCTGCACACTACATCTGTAAAGGCGAACGAGTCTCTTCATTGCACTGTGTTTATCCCGTATGGCCGGGTCTCCTTCCGCCCGCCGACCTGCTGAAAGTGTCGCACAAATCATGAACTCCATTTCTCCAGCGACGATCCCCCAGGAGTCTTCAAAAATACTGCACTGGTGAACCGAATAATAGCCCGGAATCGATCCCAGAACCCTCTGAGCGCGAGGCAGAGAGGGGGGGGGGGCTTGACCACATGGCCACGGAGACTCGCACGTCACATCTAAAATCCCTCCATTGAGATCACGTGATTGCGGTCACGAGGTCATTTCTCGTTTCTGATGACGTGGTTGGCAAGTGCTGGATATTGCACCATGACTGTAAATAGAATCAGATTGTAAAATGCATGTCTAACGTAATTGTGCACAATAATCAATTCAGCTTAGACATAAAAACTGTCCATTACGATGCATGTGCGAAAAAATGGCTCGCAACGGGGAGATAAATGTTTTATATTTGACATGTGGCTAATGTCCCGTGTATATTATCTGTCAAATAAGAAATAATACACATTATTAATGTGGGAGGAGTATAGAAGATTCAATTTATGTTCTTTGTTCGTTTTCATATTTTACCGACGATTCCGGCTGTTCTTACAAATTGCAGTATATGCCGAGCTTTATGCACGCATAACATATGATAATTGCGTCTAAATCTGGGGGAATTATTTCACAGATTGAATGAAAACTGTTGGCTATATAGCTCATGATTGGCTATATAGCTCATGAGATCTTACTAAAAATATTTCTCCTGTTCGAGTCACGCCTGTGTTAGCGTTAAAGAAACAGTGTCCACGTCGCCTTCTTCTTCTTCTCTTCCCCCATTTACCTCAGTGCGGGGAAATGTAAAGATCTTTTATGAGCTCTTTCTAATGCTCGTTGTAAATTGGTATTCATTTCTCTAGGGTTGTTTTTGATACCACCACTCCATCATTTTCGTAGTTGTCAAGATGTTGAGGAGGACATAGATAGGACAATGGACAGAATAGATTTAATGACTTATAGGACATAGATCAGGACTCTACAGGGGAGTAGATAGAGTATAGATAGAACACAAGCTAGGACTTAGAACAGTCATAAGACAGGACTTAGGTGGGGACACGGACGTGTCATAACCAGGACAGGACACCGCCAGGACCAACCCCGAGGAAGGGAGGGGACGCTAGTTCACGGGATACCACCCTGAACAGACTAGACGTTAGTATAACCCAGGTTAACACGGACAGACTGCTGTACTACGAGACAGGTACAATAGCACGGGGTTTTACTGACCGCACGGGATTTAGGACGGCAAGGCTAGCCAGCCAGCTGAAAACCGTCAGACGGGACACTACAGCTTTCGAGAGAGGACACTTGTGTATTTCCGAGTGCAACTGTTTAGTTTGCTAGGGCGCCAGTTGGAGATAACGAGTGTGGAGTTTGAATAAGTGACTGTGCATAAGTATTGTAAAGAAGGCGACAAATGAATATTTGTTCAGGCAGTCACCGCCTGGTTATTATATGTAACTATTTCAGGGTCGCCTGAATTAAAAGACATGATATACCATCCACACAACGGATGTTTCTTTGGGTGTGGATGAAGTAGCGAGTGCCTGTGTGTGTGTGATTCAAGATGTTGACAGTAGGCCTCCCCTTGATCTGTGGCAATTATATTTCTTAAATGTGGCTCTTTGTGGCAGATGGTTCGTGACATGTTGTTCTTTAATGAAGTACATGACTGGTTTCAGATTTAGTCGTCCTCTAATGCCCTCATTTCTAATTCTATATCTCACAGTTACTCCCACCGCTCTCCAACGGCATCTCTTTTCTGTTGTGATGATTTTGCGCTCATTAGTCTCAGTAAGCATCCATGTTTGACACTTGTAGCACAATATTGGCCACATAATAGTGATGAGATTTACTTTAAAACTTACAGGTATCTGTCTATGCGACAGAAGTGGCGCTAGTGTCCCTGTACCAATGTTGGCTTTGCAGCTGTGGAAAGACATGGACGCCTACGCCAGCTGGCAGGGTACTTGTTGTTGATGATGGGGATACATCGATGATGAACTGTATTTCGTGGACTGTGTGGGTGAACATCTAGGAAACATACAAATGGGAAAATGACTGCTGATTCCATCAGAGATGAACTCTGGGTTTCGTGGGGGACTGTTGTGTTGACATTCTGGCTGCGGCATTATGCACAGTGTATCTGTGCGGGCTGTTGTTTGTCGAGACTCCTGTCTTTTCCACTTTTCACCTTGGACAGTGGGGAGCGTTTTGTGTGATATTCACTGGCACAGGAACGGAGCATAATGGGGACAACCCGTTGCTGTGAAGTTGGAACTGAGACTAACTGACTAACTGACATAAATTCTTCAGATGGCCAAGAAAGTGCTGAATGCACGTATGGAAACAAAACAGGCAATTGCATTTGGCATGACCGTAGTAAAGTATTAAAGTGTTCAGGGACGGCTTAGTTTTACCAGGTTTTGCCATATCAGGCTAGGTCTCTCTCCTGAGAACTGCTTGCCGCTTTCTGAGAGCATCGCACAATGCACGAACTCCGTAGCTGCCACGAAGAAGCCCCATGAATCTCCGGAAACACTGCACTCGAGGGCTGAATCACGCAGTCCGGGAAACGAACTCACGACCTTTAGAACGCGTGGTAGCGGCATAATGATCTGATCAAACAGAACAAACCCATCATTTTGAATAACGAAGACACAAAGGATAGATTGCACGATTTATTGCCTGGCATATTTCGCTTCATCGCGTCAGGTACATACTACAGACCTGAGACAACATAAAGTAAACAAGTTGCATATCTTTACAGGACGTCGCAGTCAACATCATCATTTTTCGTTGTTTTGGTCTCTTGGCAAGTTTACGTTCAGTAGTTTGCCATTGTTTTCTGAACGACCGGCACCCATACCATTTCGTACAGAAAAAAAAAAAACGCAAGACGGTTTTCTGCCACATCGAACGTAGCTGTGTTTCGAACGCGGGTAAGCGGGATTACGAACTGCGTCCATAACTACCATCGTGGCGATCCGTGGCGGAGCGGGCACATATAGTAAATTATCTAGATAAATTCTTGAAGTTGAAATATACCTGATTAGACAATACTGTACCGCTAGTTTACACGTCAGCTTGAGTAATCCATCTAATCGCTTCACGGTTGGTAATGGGAGGCGAGGTTTTAGAAAATCAAAACAATGTTTTCCCGTAGTGAATTTGAATAACGAATACACAAACTATAGATTGTACGAGGCAACAAATCGTGCAATCTATTGTTTGTGTCGTCGTTATTCAAATTCAATTCGGGAAAACCATCATTGTTTGGGGGAATGTTTTGTTCATTTCTACCCAGTGCACTTAGACAGCGCAGTGGCTTTCACACCTGCATGCTAGACCGGAGGCCTTGTATGGGAATCCCTGGGGTCATCAACATCACGCTTACCTGCCCATTGGTACACGTGAGTACAGTTTGTGATGAGCACAACAATGTTACACGCGTCGGGTTGCACGTGAGTACAGTATGTATAGAGTACAACAATATTGCATGCGTTGGGTTGCACGTGAGTACAGTATGTATAGAGTATAACGATGTTGCACGCGTTGGGTTGCACGTGAGTACAGTATGTATAGAGTACAACAATATTGCATGCGTTGGGTTGCACGTGAGTACAGTATGTATAGAGTACAACAATGTTGCATGCGTTGGGTTGCACGTGAGTACAGTATGTATAGAGTGCAACAATATTGCATGCGTTGGGTTGCACGTGAGTACAGTATGTATAGAGTACAACAATGTTGCATGCGTTGGGTTGCACGTGAGTACAGTATGTATAGAGTGCAACAATATTGCATGCGTTGGGTTGCACGTGAGTACAGTATGTATAGAGTACAACAATGTTGCATGCGTTGGGTTGCACGTGAGTACAGTATGTATAGAGTGCAACAATATTGCATGCGTTGGGTTGCACGTGAGTACAGTATGTATAGAGTACAACAATATTGCATGCGTTGGGTTGTACGTGAGTACAGTATGTATAGAGTACAACAATGCTACATGCGCCGGTTTCCAGAATCGAAACAAGCACAACGGACAGATGATGTTGAAGGCGAGCGGATGGGCGTGGCTGCTTACTTTTCTTTCTTTATTTATTTCTTTCTTACTGTTTTTCGTTTTTCTTTTGTCTGTCTGTCTGTCTGTCTGTCTGTCTGTCTGTCTGTCTGTCAGACTGTCTGTTACAACACCTATCACTGTTAAATCATCTATCCATCTACGTTACCAGCTTGTGCCTTCACGCTGTGTTACACCCGACCGTTACTGCTCTCCCCTAGACCGCTCGCTGCCTGCTATCAATCACGATATGTGGCTAAACTAATTTATTTTCGCTATGCCTAATCTGGCATTTGCCCGTCTTCTTTCTGATTGCATATCTGATATCTCCGTGCTTCTTCTATTAAAGATAATTCATTGACATCTTTGTTGTTTGTCTTTGCTTCTTTCCTAGAAATGTTAATTTCTGATGTGAATTCTAAACAATGTATTGTTGCCGTGGTGAATTTAATCGCAGAAACCACGATGAATATGTTGTGCGATTTATTGCCTGGCATATTTCACTTCTTCTAGTCAGGTGTATACTGCAGAGTTATATGTCATATGAAATGAATAAATGAATGGTACGAGAGCGAGTCAATAAGTAAGTCACACAGTTATGTGGGATGGCAGGTAAATGTAGTTGGTGTTTTCTACAGGTGTCATTAGGTGACAGCAACATCGATCTTTATATTCCCTTTCATGAGATGGCGCTAGGTGTCTTATGTGCATGCGCAGCGCATAAACAAAATGGCGACTGTACTTACGGAGTGTACAACGTGCTGTTGTGCTTTTTTTGTCGGAAAAAGGACTGCCTGCAAAGGACATTCATAAGGAAATGCTTCCTGTTTATGCTGACAAATGTTTGTCCCGTGAAGCGGTGCATAGCCGGGTACAAAACTTTTCTCAAGGACGCTCTAAAATTGTTGATTAAATCCGATCTGGTGGTCCTGTTGAGATTGCAACAGAAGCATCCCTGCAGAGGGTGGGGGAGATGATTAGAGTTGACAGGCGAGTAACGATAGACTCTGTATCATCTGCAATCGGGTGCTCACGTGGTTCAACATACAGCATAATCCATGATCTATTGAAATTTAAGAACGTGTGCTCAAGGTGGGTACCCAGACAACTGAAGGAGGAACACAGAATGAACCGATCTGGCCTGTCCTTGCATCATCTCTGTCAATACAAAGATGAAGGAGAAGATATGCTGAACATGAATGTTACTGTGGACGAATCACGGGTGCATCACTACCGGTCCGAATCAAAGAGTTCTTCAATGCAATGGAAACATCCTTCTTCGCCTTGTGTCCAAAAATTCAAGGGTACGCCATCACCAGGGAAGGTTATGCTGACAGTGTTCTGGGAATGTCAAGGAGTGCTTTTAACCAATTTCAAGATGTAAGGTGACAGTGTGAATTCTGAATCGTACTGTGAAGTTCTATCGATGCTTCATGATGCAATTCGAAGAAAACGTCCAGGACTGATGACTAGAGGAGTATTGCTTCTTCATGACAATGCCAGACCACATACGGCTCGATTAACTCAGTGGAAAATTAACCAACTAAGGTGGAAAGTTCTTGAACATCCACCTTACAGCCCCGACTTAGCCCTTAGCGATTTCCACCTTTTTGGTCCACTGAAAACCCACCTTGGTGGGAGACATTTCGCGAATGACGCCGAAGTTGAATGAGAAGTAAAATACGTGGTTTAGAAAACAGAGCACGCAGTTCTATGCAGCCGGTTTGGGAGGACTGATAAAACGATGGGATAAGTTCATCAATGTTGGTGGAAATTATGTTGAGAAATAAAGGGACAATTTATGTATAAAAATAAACTGGTTTCAAGTTGTTATCATCTTTAGTTATTTTTCTTCAGCCATTTGTGACTTATTTATTGACTTCCTCTCGTACACTAGCTGAAACATTTATAACACGTAATCACAGGTATTGTTTGAATTTGAAGCATCTTTTATCCCCACGGCAGTCTCAAATTTAACAAGAAATCGTTCTATATGCATTAAACCGACTGGACCGCTTAATTGCAAACCCCTCACAAATTTGAGCAATCGTTTATTATTCGTCGAATCATCTTCATCGTCATCATCATAATGTGCCATGTTGGTAAGCGTGGGCCGTCATGTCTCGCCATCTCGCTCGATCACCAGAGTCGTGGATCAGCTGTGTGTTCTTGTCTTGATCATGCCACGTTGTCAAGCCATCCATGTATTTACTTCTCTACCTTCCTCTGGTTCTTTTCCCCTCAATTTTGCCAGTTGTCACCAAGTTCTCCAATTTATTTCTTTTCATAAAATGTTGACTGTCGATGTCTAATTTCTCTAATCAGTTTACGATGTTCATTTGTTTCTTTTAGGACTTGGTCATTGGTTTCTCTGTCTGTCCATGGTATTCTTTGCATTTTCCTCAGAAACCACATTTCCACAGCCATAAGATGTTCTTCAGCCCGTTTGCTGTATTCAAGGAATACAGTATACAAGTGTCGTAAGCAAAGAATGTCGTAGTAGTTATTTGTTCTTCTTTACTACTTTAGTGTCGTCCCTGGAGTGAGGGGAATCAACACCCACATTTATTTTAATTAAATATCACTATCCTGGAGATATCCAGCAGACTCCGTCCACAACACTCCCTCAATCTGAAGACACCTTCTTCTCACTCTTACTCACCCCTGGATCATGCCCCCTCTCATTCTTCCCCAATTTAACATACTTGACAACTCTAGCTTCAACAAATAAAAACAAGAAATTTATTAAAGCAAAGAGTATATGTGGGAGAAGTGTGTGTGTGTGTAGAATGTGTGACGTATATTCTAAGGTGTATATAGACTCAGATCAGTGTTCAGGAGTATAGTCATTCTCATCACTGTGCTGAGAACACACTAGCATCATGTATTCCAGACAAACAACCTCACCGAGGTGATGCTTCTCCGGTCACGTGAAGAGTTTCTCCGCTATCTCTCGAGGCATCCAGATGTTTGGACATCCATGACAAACACTGTCTAATGAGAGTCTTCAATCTAATTCACACTATGAATTTCCTGTTATTAACTGTTTGTTACTCAGAGAATTCTAACACTATTGTCACTGTTACTTGGGAAATCTTAATTGATCTAGTGTCATTGGTTGTAAAGACTCCCCATATTAACACCACAATCTGAATGTTCCAGGTATTTCTATAACTTTATATAAATGTTCCTGATATCCGTGTTGTATATATATATATATATATATATATATATATATATATATATATATATATAATGTTCTGCCTGTTCAGTGATCCAACTATCACTTGCTAAACATAAGTATCATCAGCCTGTCCTGCTCAGCAGAAGCCAGGTTCCCGCAGACCAAATTGAGTATAAGCCTCTCAGTAAATTCTGTCTTCAAATCTTGAGCCATCATCTTCTAAACTGTGTTCTAGCTTCACTGTTGAATATCATAGCACACCTACATGGAACCTGTTGAGTAGAGAATACTGTGGTGAGAGCAACTCAATCCTGGCCGGAATTGGGTGAGTGTAGGCCAATAGCAGCACTCAGATCTACAACAGAGATCCGATCTCTGTCATACGGCCAAATAACTCATCACATGGTCTGAGACATGGCAACACCAGGAAAGAATAAAGGAACGGGTAGAAACCCAGTAGATGCCCTACTGGAAGATCCTACCATTTCACATTCCCCTCCTCCCTCCCAACCATCCTCAATCTCTCTAATTATTATCCCACTACATTGTCCTCAACTCCCTGAGTAAAATGATATATCACACAAGCTAGTTAAAGCCACACAATAGGATACTAGTGCCGACGCTCCTATGATACTTTCTAGCACCGCACTTATAGAACATTCTATCACCACACCTATAATACACTATATCACCACACCTATAATACATTATATCACCGCACAGTACTGTACTCTATTCCTAATCATACTCTAAGTTAGATATGATTAATAGATTACCATATACCTATTCCGGTTGCTGATTGAAACTATGCAATCACAGACTGGATCTATGTCCGCCGATAAATATCAACAATTTGACACTATAGTTTCTTTCATTGAACACAACTCGGAAACTGCACCGATCCTTTACACTTCAGAAATCTTGGTCGACTAACGCAACTTGTTTACTTCAACGGCCTTTATATCGGCTTTGAGTGACGTCACCAATTTGTCTAGACGCTGAGGCGTCGAGAAGTTGTTTTTCTCTGTATTTTTCCTAATGTGAACCTCTGTCTGGTGTCCCCTTCCATCTGGGAAATTGTCTCCTGTCTGTGATCTAGAGACCTTTTCCACATCACAAGACTCCATCCGACGTCTGGCCAGACATTCCGTCCATCACTTCAAAGGCCGACTCCCGCCTTGCAGACGGATGGCGCCATTGTTCGTCTCGAGCAACAATTTGTTAACAAAATGCCGACCGGGGTTAGACATTTTGACGCGACTTATTTTGTTTCTCAGTCCATACAACATCAAAGGGTTTGCTGGTTTTTGTGCAGACGAATGTCTCTCTCTTTTTTTTTTTTCATCGATCGAACTACCAAGTTTATTTTTCGCGACAACAAGTATACAAAATGTGTTGTTTTTTTTTTAACTTCTTCACGGTATGACCATAGTTTATGAGCTGTTGAGAAGTCGAGGAGGAGGGCGTTTTATAGCCTTTCGACTGCATGTGTATTCATGAAGACTGATTAACTCTCTTTGTCCCCACACTAGTATATGTTCGACGACTCTATTTGCTGATTGTCTTTCTGTTCTACCTATATAAGTCGCTTGGCACTCACACTGGAACTGATACATGCAGTTTGAATTGGTGTACGGAAACAATGATTCTCGCACAGATAGACTATAAGGTGCTAAGATTATAATTGTATAGACGATTCTGCACTCGACCAGTGGCGTGGTTTATATCTCACCGGCTGATTTTACTTCCCAAAACATTCAGTGGTCTCCATTTTAGGATGGGTCGACTCGGGAGCCCATGCCTGTTTTCAATAACACTTCCCAAACACATAGCGTCCGTTCTGGCATGCGTGAAAAAGAAAAAGAGATTTTCCGAACAATGCGTTTTTTTTTCATTGTTGGATGTTTGACCAGATTTTAAATCACGCGCAGAATGTTACCACCTAGTCTTGGCGCGACAACTGATGTTTTGAATCAACCTGCAGCACACCAATCAATGCAGCTCAAATGGATTCGTCGCCATTCATAAACTTTAAGGACCGCAGGTTGGAGGTAAAAACAGAAGACACAAATTAACTTCCCAAGAAATATTAGAACCTCTGATAGTTGACGATACGGGTAATTGGGACATCCAATAAAACCTTAAATATAAGAAACATGGCTAGAATATCGGAGGAGATATGGAGTCAAACTCAAGAAGACCTCCCTTGGCCGCAATTATTAAATGCCGCACCAGTAACTTCGGGGCGCTAATCTGAAAAAGAGGCTTTCAGGTTTTAATAGAGAGACATCCTGTTGAAGTTTCCAAGTTCTATATGTCAAGGTGACAGTGAGACTTAGTATATGTTCCTCTACAAACAGAGACTAATGGCCCAGAGGCAAGACATCGTCTTGTATTTTCCTGGAGCTTCCTCGAATTGAAAATATAAAATTTGTTGATTCTTTGTGTTGCTGTGTCGAGTAAGTTGAATTTCACTTGAAATACGTTCGCAATGAAGAGAAAGATGGGAGGTGAGAAGTTGAGTTGCGACAACAATAAAGAAATGTGTTTTCTGGAACTCTTGGTGAATAGCGAGGGAAAGAAACCGACACTATTTCAAAAGAAATACACTCAAACGGTAGAATGAAAGACGAGCATTTTTATGATTTATAAAGTTTCATGTAATTATGTTGCAATGCACACACTTGGGGGATACTTGATGATGCATCACAAAATAAAAACGTATAAGATATGGGACAACCAGGCAGATTCACGCATGCATGTGTAAACTAACACACGCCTACATCTTTACAGCGTCTTAGTTACATGAATGCTGCAAAATTGGGAACCTTGTGGCAGAGAATGTTGAGTGTATTTTATAACCGATGTTGCGAATATTTCCCTGAAATATATTCTCTAAATATAGCTAGCAAGGCAAGTACTGGACATATGCTTTCTATTTTCTACACACACACACACACACACACACACACACACACACACACACACACACACACACACACACACAGACACACACACACACACACACACAAACACAGAAACACACACACACATACACACACACACACACACACACACACATATATATATATATATATAAACTGTCGTTTACTGTCTATATAGTACCTTGCGGTGTATGGTGGTTGGGGGGAGGGAGGTCTTGAGCCCGAGGAATTAAGCCCGCCTGGCTAGTGCAGTCGCCGCGAACTGTGCAGGTTAGGGTTTTCTTTTTGCCCCCGACAGAAAAAACCCACACCTTACAGAGGATTCGAACCCGGATCTCCCGAAGGAGAATCCGGCATTCTAGCCACTCGGCAAGTAGCTCCTCTGTACCCTGTAATTGACCTGTCTTGTTTTGATTCTGTTATTCATCTTAAGTGACCCACACACCTGGCTGGGTTTGTTTACATGTTTCTTACAGGGCCCTATGTAAATGTCACAATACCCAGAAGTGCCAAAGACCTTCCGTGATTGTGATAATTATCTTTCATGGGTGGAAAGTCAGCAGTGACCAGCCACACACTCTGACTAACAGCGGGTTTATTATATTAAGAACATGTCAGGATTTGACCTAAAGCAAGCGTGTGTCATGCATGATATATCAATGATTTGTTCGAGCCAAAATAGGCCTTGCCAGCCATCTTACAACTCACGGCTCCATATTTTCAACCCCACTGGATGAAATGAATTGTCATCATCATTCTTGATGGAAAAACAAAATATCAAAGGCGTAAACCACCCTTTTTTCAACAATACATTCTCCATGATATATAAATGCCAAACGACCACCCATGTGTCATACACGATACATCAATGCCAAAAACCACCCGTGGTTGGCAGAAGGATGTACCATATGGGTAGCAATCCTGTCTGACACCCGTTTTGTCTACTGCAATATCCGAAGAAGATGTACCATAAGGGTAGCAATCCTGTCTGACACCCGTTTTGTCTTCTGTAATATTCACATCTAGTGTCTAGTGAGAAGCAGACTACATAGAGACGCGAGGCTGATATTCTTACAAATACCCATTCCCGTCCTTGTGAGAGGGTCAGCGGACCTCTTGCGACTACAGCTGTATCCAGTCAGACAGCTTCATCTAACTCAACTGAAGAGGGTCACCAACCCTTCATCTTAATCAGAAGAAGCTAAGTGGAGCATAATCAAGTCCCTCGGCAGCGTGCCCCATGTTGTTGTTTTTGACATGGATTTACAATTGACGGATTAACCACCAAGATGGTTAATTGATATATGCTCTCTAGGTTGTATGCAAATATGTTCAGAATCTCCGTTATTCACGGTGTTGCATTATTGTTGCAGTTGTTGTGAAACTATCACATTTTTCTACCTCCAACGGTCCTTACACACGTTTAATATAATATACATTGTTGTGTATCATCCGAACATGTGTGCTTCCGTCATTGTATGTGTCACTTGTCACATTACTGTGTTTGTGTCAAACATTCATAGTGTAGATTTGAGCAACCTAGGCAGGAAGTAGGATGTTCCCTGTTTAAACATATAAATGTTGGGGTCGCTGGACCCCCATGGCTGCTCATAATGAAGGCTGCTCTGGACATCGGGGTAAATTAATCCCCTATACTTTTTTCTAAAATGTCAGCTATTAATTTAACCAAATCTCCACATATACAAGACTGGTAAACATTCTGAAAAGTGCAATCTAACCAGACGATATAAAGTATTGGATATATATATATGAGTGGTGGCACCTTACAGTCTTGAGAGACCAAAGTATGTGGGTTGGAATTTGGCCAAAATTCCATCACAATGCATGGGAAGAGCTTCAGAGAACATGTGGTGCCCAACCGACATGTTCCCTCTCTCGGCCTTGCCTTGTTTGATCCAGAGGAATGGGTAACCAATACGTCTGGAACAAGGTAGGCTGCAGACGCTGGCGGCTCAGCGTCAAACCTCCGATACCTCGCCTCCACGAGCATGATACGAGCGATGGCCAGACCCTAAATCCTTGGGATTTGACTTAGAGGCGTTCAGCCAAATCCCGCAGGTAAGGGTGGTATACGCGCCCTGACCACTGGGCGCGTACACCTGTCACACGCAAGTGTCTGGACCTTGTAAGCGTGTACTACCGTCAGACTCCCCGCCTGACTCGTGCGGTTCCCGCGACCAACGAGAATAGGCCCGCAGGAGATATTGCTCGTCTGTTGTGGACAAATCTCCACGACTGAATAAGTAAAGAAACGATAAAAGTAGTGGTATTTCAATTGCGCTTGCGCTCCCACCTATGCTACACCCTTCATGTGTCTTCACAAAGTCGGACTAGAGTCAAGCTCAACAGTCTATATATATATATATATATATATATATATATATATATATATATATATATATATATATATAGAGAGAGAGAGAGAGAGAGAGAGAGAGAGAGAGAGAGAG
>OY992889.1:98954340-98994340 GCA_963921405.1 Cepaea hortensis | reverse complement strand
TTCCAGATGAACGCAGAAGATGAAGAAGAACTCAAAGAATTAGCTATATTCCAATTTCTCCCACCTAAAGCTCTCCCCAACAAGATAGCTACGACATTAGAAACTTTCTTTAAGTCGGATATTCAATTTTAATCGAATATCGGCCGTTCCGACATGACCCCCATAAATATTATATTCTCACTTTCGAAACAGGGTATAATTCTTTTATAGATGTCTTGTAGATCGTGCCTAATCTAAAATTTATAGATGTCTTGTAGATCCTGCCTAATTTAAAATTTATAGATGTCTTGTAGATCCTGCCTAATCTAAAATTTAGAAGCAGAAAATACAAGGCCGGGCTCTCTCTCTCTCTCTCTCTCTCTCTCTCTCTCTCTCTCTCTCTCTCTCTCTCTCTCTCTCTCTCTCTCTCTCTCTCTCTCTCTCTCTCAAAAGTTAACTTTTGTTAGTGAGTTTGTAATTGTGAGAAAGTATAAGTGTTTGCGATGGAGTGTGTATTTGTATGTTATCGAGTGGGTGTATAACTGTGAAAGTTTGGGTAAATGATGTAAGTATGTATGCAGGATTTTATGTATGTTTTTATGAATGTTTGTCTGCCTGCTTGCCTGCCTGCCTGTCTCATAACATGGTAGTATGCATAGCTTATGTTTACAATATTCATTTGACAATGTGTTTGTTTTCTTATGTGAATGTAACACGCACAATGATGAGCGAAAGATGAATGATTGGAAGGGCCGAATAAAAGACGGGCCTGCGTGCCCAATGTGTGACCCCTTTGAAAATAAAGTTCTTCGTTCTTTCGTTCGTTCTTTCGTTCGTTATCTCTCTCTCTCTCTCTCTCTCTCTCTCTCTCTCTCTCTCTCTCTCTCTCTCTCTCTCTCTCTCTCTCTCTCTCTCTCTTGGCCAGCAAATGCTGGGGAAATGACAGGTGTTGTTATTTGAGATTGTGGTTCAAACGTCATGCATAATGTATATCATTAGCCTCGTCAGGCAAAACCAACAAAACAAACGTTGGAACACCTGAATAAAGACATCACAAACAAGTTTGATTATTCTCATACAAGATGACATGAGAATAAACTTAACTTCCTCAGTTCGCCAATATTTCCGAAGAGTGTCCTCGAGAACTGTGAGACTTCGAAATAGAATTCCGTTTACTTTCAGAACTTAGTAACCATCCGGTGCTTACATACAACAGCCTTCCATTTCAGAACATCTATCTCTCCCATTCAACCAATGGTATATCATTAATACATAATAATAAAAATGTTGCCGTTATGTTGTTGTTGTTGTTGTTGTTGTTGCTGCTGCTGCTACTGTTGTTGTTGATGTTGATGTTGTTGTTGTTGTTGTTGTTGTTGTTCTTGATGTTTATGTTGTTGTTGTTGCTGCTGCTACTGCTAACGACGACAATGACGATACAGATCCGTATAAATGTTACCCCGTGGCAGATGCTGCCACTCTTGTGTTAAGTGTAAGGTTTTCCCCTTGTCTAGACCATGACAAACTGATATAAGATGTGCAGTCCCCTTGTCTAGACCATGACAAACTGATATAAGATGTGCAGTCCCCTAGTCTAGACCATGACAAACTGATATGAGATGTGCAGTCCCCTAGTCTAGACCATGACAAACTGATATGAGATGTGCAGTCCCCTAGTCTAGACCATGACAAACTGATATGAGATGTGCAGTCCCCTAGTCTAGACCATGACAAACTGATATGAGATGTGCAGTCCCCTAGTCTAGACCATGACAAACTGATATAAGATGTGCAGTCCCCTAGTCTAGACCATGACAAACTGATATGAGATGTGCAGTCCCCTAGTCTAGACCATGACAAACTGATATAAGATGTGCAGTCCCCTTGTCTAGACCATGATAAACTGATATGAGATGTGCAGTCCCCTAGTCTAGACCATGACAAACTGATATGAGATGTGCAGTCCCCTAGTCTAGACCATGACAAACTGATATAAGATGCGCAGTCCCCTAGTCTAGACCATGACAAACTGATATAAGATGCGCAGTCCCCTAGTCTAGACCATGACAAACTGATATAAGATGTGCAGTCCCCGTTGTCTAGACCATGACAAACTGATATAAGATGTGCAGTCCCCGTTGTCTAGACCATGACAAACGGATATAAGATGTGCAGTCCCCTAGTCTAGACCATGACAAACGGATATAAGATGTGCAGTCCCCTAGTCTAGACCATGACAAACGGATATAAGATGTGGAGTCCCCTAGTCTAGACCATGACAAACTGATATAAGATGTGCAGTCCCCTAGTCTAGACCATGACAAACTGATATAAGATGTGCAGTCCCCTAGTCTAGACCATGACAAACTGATATAAGATGTGCAGTCCCCTAGTCTAGACCATGACAAACTGATATAAGATGTGGAGTCCCCTAGTCTAGACCATGACAAACTGATATAAGATGTGCAGTCCCCTAGTCTAGACCATGACAAACTGATATAAGATGTGCAGTCCCCTAGTCTAGACCATGACAAACTGATATAAGATGTGGAGTCCCCTAGTCTAGACCATGACAAACTGATATAAGATGTGGAGTCCCCTAGTCTAGACCATGACAAACTGATATAAGATGTGCAGTCCCCTAGTCTAGACCATGACAAACTGATATAAGATGTGCAGTCCCCTAGTCTAGACCATGACAAACTGATATAAGATGTGCAGTCCCCTAGTCTAGACCATGACAAACTGATATAAGATGTGGAGTCCCCTAGTCTAGACCATGACAAACTGATATAAGATGTGCAGTCCCCTAGTCTAGACCATGACAAACTGATATAAGATGTGCAGTCCCCTAGTCTAGACCATGACAAACTGATATAAGATGTGGAGTCCCCTAGTCTAGACCATGACAAACTGATATAAGATGTGGAGTCCCCTAGTCTAGACCATGACAAACTGATATAAGATGTGCAGTCCCCTAGTCTAGACCATGACAAACTGATATAAGATGTGGAGTCCCCTAGTCTAGACCATGACAAACTGATATAAGATGTGGAGTCCCCTAGTCTAGACCATGACAAACTGATATAAGATGTGGAGTCCCCTAGTCTAGACCATGACAAACTGATATAAGATGTGGAGTCCCCTAGTCTAGACCATGACAAACTGATATAAGATGTGGAGTCCCCTAGTCTAGACCATGACAAACTGATATAAGATGTGGAGTCCCCTAGTCTAGACCATGACAAACTGATATAAGATGTGGAGTCCCCTAGTCTAGACCATGACAAACTGATATAAGATGTGCAGTCCCCTAGTCTAGACCATGACAAACTGATATAAGATGTGCAGTCCCCTAGTCTAGACCATGACAAACGGATATAAGATGTGGAGTCCCCTAGTCTAGACCATGACAAACTGATATGAGATGTGGAGTCCCCTAGTCTAGACCATGACAAACTGATATGAGATGTGGAGTCCCCTAGTCTAGACCATGACAAACTGATATGAGATGTGGAGTCCCCTAGTCTAGACCATGACAAACTGATATGAGATGTGGAGTCCCCTAGTCTAGACCATGACAAACTGATATGAGATGTGCAGTCCCCTAGTCTAGACCATGACAAACTGATATAAGATGTGGAGACCCCTAGTCTAGACCATGACAAACGGATATAAGATGTGGAGTCCCCTAGTCTAGACCATGACAAACGGATATAAGATGTGGAGTCCCCTAGTCTAGACCATGACAAACGGATATAAGATGTGCAGTCCCCTAGTCTAGACCATGACAAACGGATATAAGATGTGCAGTCCCCTAGTCTAGACCATGACAAACTGATATAAGATGTGCAGTCCCCTAGTCTAGACCATGACAAACTGATATAAGATGTGCAGTCCCGTAGTCTAGACCATGACAAACTGATATAAGATGTGCAGTCCCGTAGTCTAGACCATGACAAACTGATATAAGATGTGGAGTCCCCTAGTCTAGACCATGACAAACTGATATAAGATGTGCAGTCCCCTAGTCTAGACCATGACAAACTGATATAAGATGTGCAGTCCCCTAGTCTAGACCATGACAAACTGATATAAGATGTGCAGTCCCCTAGTCTAGACCATGACAAACTGATATAAGATGTGCAGTCCCCTAGTCTAGACCATGACAAACTGATATAAGATGTGCAGTCCCCTAGTCTAGACCATGACAAACTGATATAAGATGTGCAGTCCCCTAGTCTAGACCATGACAAACTGATATAAGATGTGCAGTCCCCTAGTCTAGACCATGACAAACTGATATAAGATGTGCAGTCCCCTTGTCTAGACCATGACAAACGGATATAAGATGTGGAGTCCCCTAGTCTAGACCATGACAAACGGATATAAGATGTGCAGTCCCCTAGTCTAGACCATGACAAACTGATATAAGATGTGCAGTCCCCTAGTCTAGACCATGACAAACTGATATAAGATGTGCAGTCCCCTAGTCTAGACCATGACAAACTGATATAAGATGTGCAGTCCCCTAGTCTAGACCATGACAAACTGATATAAGATGTGCAGTCCCCTAGTCTAGACCATGACAAACTGATATAAGATGTGCAGTCCCCTAGTCTAGACCATGACAAACTGATATAAGATGTGCAGTCCCCTAGTCTAGACCATGACAAACTGATATAAGATGTGCAGTCCCCTAGTCTAGACCATGACAAACTGATATAAGATGTGCAGTCCCCTAGTCTAGACCATGACAAACTGATATAAGATGTGCAGTCCCCTAGTCTAGACCATGACAAACTGATATAAGATGTGCAGTCCCCTAGTCTAGACCATGACAAACTGATATAAGATGTGCAGTCCCCTAGTCTAGACCATGACAAACTGATATAAGATGTGCAGTCCCCTAGTCTAGACCATGACAAACTGATATAAGATGTGCAGTCCCCTAGTCTAGACCATGACAAACTGATATAAGATGTGCAGTCCCCTAGTCTAGACCATGACAAACTGATATAAGATGTGCAGTCCCCTAGTCTAGACCATGACAAACTGATATAAGATGTGGAGTCCCCTAGTCTAGACCATGACAAACTGATATAAGATGTGGAGTCCCCTAGTCTAGACCATGACAAACTGATATAAGATGTGGAGTCCCCTAGTCTAGACCATGACAAACTGATATAAGATGTGCAGTCCCCTAGTCTAGACCATGACAAACTGATATAAGATGTGCAGTCCCCTAGTCTAGACCATGACAAACTGATATAAGATGTGCAGTCCCCTAGTCTAGACCATGACAAACTGATATAAGATGTGCAGTCCCCTAGTCTAGACCATGACAAACTGATATAAGATGTGCAGTCCCCTAGTCTAGACCATGACAAACTGATATAAGATGTGCAGTCCCCTAGTCTAGACCATGACAAACTGATATAAGATGTGCAGTCCCCTAGTCTAGACCATGACAAACTGATATGAGATGTGCAGTCCCCTAGTCTAGACCATGACAAACTGATATAAGATGTGCAGTCCCCTTGTCTAGACCATGATAAACTGATATGAGATGTGCAGTCCCCTAGTCTAGACCATGACAAACTGATATGAGATGTGCAGTCCCCTAGTCTAGACCATGACAAACTGATATAAGATGCGCAGTCCCCTAGTCTAGACCATGACAAACTGATATAAGATGCGCAGTCCCCTAGTCTAGACCATGACAAACTGATATAAGATGTGCAGTCCCCGTTGTCTAGACCATGACAAACTGATATAAGATGTGCAGTCCCCGTTGTCTAGACCATGACAAACGGATATAAGATGTGCAGTCCCCTAGTCTAGACCATGACAAACGGATATAAGATGTGCAGTCCCCTAGTCTAGACCATGACAAACGGATATAAGATGTGGAGTCCCCTAGTCTAGACCATGACAAACTGATATAAGATGTGCAGTCCCCTAGTCTAGACCATGACAAACTGATATAAGATGTGCAGTCCCCTAGTCTAGACCATGACAAACTGATATAAGATGTGCAGTCCCCTAGTCTAGACCATGACAAACTGATATAAGATGTGGAGTCCCCTAGTCTAGACCATGACAAACTGATATAAGATGTGCAGTCCCCTAGTCTAGACCATGACAAACTGATATAAGATGTGCAGTCCCCTAGTCTAGACCATGACAAACTGATATAAGATGTGGAGTCCCCTAGTCTAGACCATGACAAACTGATATAAGATGTGGAGTCCCCTAGTCTAGACCATGACAAACTGATATAAGATGTGCAGTCCCCTAGTCTAGACCATGACAAACTGATATAAGATGTGGAGTCCCCTAGTCTAGACCATGACAAACTGATATAAGATGTGGAGTCCCCTAGTCTAGACCATGACAAACTGATATAAGATGTGGAGTCCCCTAGTCTAGACCATGACAAACTGATATAAGATGTGGAGTCCCCTAGTCTAGACCATGACAAACTGATATAAGATGTGGAGTCCCCTAGTCTAGACCATGACAAACTGATATAAGATGTGGAGTCCCCTAGTCTAGACCATGACAAACTGATATAAGATGTGGAGTCCCCTAGTCTAGACCATGACAAACTGATATAAGATGTGCAGTCCCCTAGTCTAGACCATGACAAACTGATATAAGATGTGCAGTCCCCTAGTCTAGACCATGACAAACGGATATAAGATGTGGAGTCCCCTAGTCTAGACCATGACAAACTGATATGAGATGTGGAGTCCCCTAGTCTAGACCATGACAAACTGATATGAGATGTGGAGTCCCCTAGTCTAGACCATGACAAACTGATATGAGATGTGGAGTCCCCTAGTCTAGACCATGACAAACTGATATGAGATGTGGAGTCCCCTAGTCTAGACCATGACAAACTGATATGAGATGTGCAGTCCCCTAGTCTAGACCATGACAAACTGATATAAGATGTGGAGACCCCTAGTCTAGACCATGACAAACGGATATAAGATGTGGAGTCCCCTAGTCTAGACCATGACAAACGGATATAAGATGTGGAGTCCCCTAGTCTAGACCATGACAAACGGATATAAGATGTGCAGTCCCCTAGTCTAGACCATGACAAACGGATATAAGATGTGCAGTCCCCTAGTCTAGACCATGACAAACTGATATAAGATGTGCAGTCCCCTAGTCTAGACCATGACAAACTGATATAAGATGTGCAGTCCCGTAGTCTAGACCATGACAAACTGATATAAGATGTGCAGTCCCGTAGTCTAGACCATGACAAACTGATATAAGATGTGGAGTCCCCTAGTCTAGACCATGACAAACTGATATAAGATGTGCAGTCCCCTAGTCTAGACCATGACAAACTGATATAAGATGTGCAGTCCCCTAGTCTAGACCATGACAAACTGATATAAGATGTGCAGTCCCCTAGTCTAGACCATGACAAACTGATATAAGATGTGCAGTCCCCTAGTCTAGACCATGACAAACTGATATAAGATGTGCAGTCCCCTAGTCTAGACCATGACAAACTGATATAAGATGTGCAGTCCCCTAGTCTAGACCATGACAAACTGATATAAGATGTGCAGTCCCCTAGTCTAGACCATGACAAACTGATATAAGATGTGCAGTCCCCTTGTCTAGACCATGACAAACGGATATAAGATGTGGAGTCCCCTAGTCTAGACCATGACAAACGGATATAAGATGTGCAGTCCCCTAGTCTAGACCATGACAAACTGATATAAGATGTGCAGTCCCCTAGTCTAGACCATGACAAACTGATATAAGATGTGCAGTCCCCTAGTCTAGACCATGACAAACTGATATAAGATGTGCAGTCCCCTAGTCTAGACCATGACAAACTGATATAAGATGTGCAGTCCCCTAGTCTAGACCATGACAAACTGATATAAGATGTGCAGTCCCCTAGTCTAGACCATGACAAACTGATATAAGATGTGCAGTCCCCTAGTCTAGACCATGACAAACTGATATAAGATGTGCAGTCCCCTAGTCTAGACCATGACAAACTGATATAAGATGTGCAGTCCCCTAGTCTAGACCATGACAAACTGATATAAGATGTGCAGTCCCCTAGTCTAGACCATGACAAACTGATATAAGATGTGCAGTCCCCTAGTCTAGACCATGACAAACTGATATAAGATGTGCAGTCCCCTAGTCTAGACCATGACAAACTGATATAAGATGTGCAGTCCCCTAGTCTAGACCATGACAAACTGATATAAGATGTGCAGTCCCCTAGTCTAGACCATGACAAACTGATATAAGATGTGCAGTCCCCTAGTCTAGACCATGACAAACTGATATAAGATGTGCAGTCCCCTAGTCTAGACCATGACAAACTGATATAAGATGTGGAGTCCCCTAGTCTAGACCATGACAAACTGATATAAGATGTGGAGTCCCCTAGTCTAGACCATGACAAACTGATATAAGATGTGGAGTCCCCTAGTCTAGACCATGACAAACTGATATAAGATGTGCAGTCCCCTAGTCTAGACCATGACAAACTGATATAAGATGTGCAGTCCCCTAGTCTAGACCATGACAAACTGATATAAGATGTGCAGTCCCCTAGTCTAGACCATGACAAACTGATATAAGATGTGCAGTCCCCTAGTCTAGACCATGACAAACTGATATAAGATGTGCAGTCCCCTAGTCTAGACCATGACAAACTGATATAAGATGTGCAGTCCCCTAGTCTAGACCATGACAAACTGATATAAGATGTGCAGTCCCCTAGTCTAGACCATGACAAACTGATATAAGATGTGCAGTCCCCTAGTCTAGACCATGACAAACTGATATAAGATGTGCAGTCCCCTAGTCTAGACCATGACAAACTGATATAAGATGTGCAGTCCCCTAGTCTAGACCATGACAAACTGATATAAGATTTGCAGTCCCCTAGTCTAGACCATGACAAACTGATATAAGATGTGCAGTCCCCTAGTCTAGACCATGACAAACTGATATAAGATGTGCAGTCCCCTAGTCTAGACCATGACAAACTGATATAAGATGTGCAGTCCCCGTTGTCTAGACCATGACAAACTGATATAAGATGTGCAGTCCCCGTTGTCTAGACCATGACAAACGGATATAAGATGTGCAGTCCCCGTTGTCTAGACCATGACAAACGGATATAAGATGTGCAGTCCCCTAGTCTAGACCATGACAAACGGATATAAGATGTGCAGTCCCCTAGTCTAGACCATGACAAACTGATATAAGATGTGCAGTCCCCTAGTCTAGACCATGACAAACTGATATAAGATGTGCAGTCCCCTAGTCTAGACCATGACAAACTGATATAAGATGTGGAGTCCCCTAGTCTAGACCATGACAAACTGATATAAGATGTGCAGTCCCCTAGTCTAGACCATGACAAACTGATATAAGATGTGCAGTCCCCTAGTCTAGACCATGACAAACTGATATAAGATGTGCAGTCCCCTAGTCTAGACCATGACAAACTGATATAAGATGTGGAGTCCCTAGTCTAGACCATGACAAACTGATATAAGATGTGGAGTCCCCTAGTCTAGACCATGACAAACTGATATAAGATGTGGAGTCCCCTAGTCTAGACCATGACAAACTGATATAAGATGTGCAGTCCCCCTAGTCTAGACCATGACAAACTGATATAAGATGTGGAGTCCCCTAGTCTAGACCATGACAAACTGATATAAGATGTGGAGTCCCCTAGTCTAGACCATGACAAACTGATATAAGATGTGGAGTCCCCTAGTCTAGACCATGACAAACTGATATAAGATGTGGAGTCCCCTAGTCTAGACCATGACAAACTGATATAAGATGTGGAGTCCCCTAGTCTAGACCATGACAAACTGATATAAGATGTGGAGTCCCCTAGTCTAGACCATGACAAACTGATATAAGATGTGCAGTCCCCTAGTCTAGACCATGACAAACTGATATAAGATGTGCAGTCCCCTAGTCTAGACCATGACAAACTGATATAAGATGTGCAGTCCCCTAGTCTAGACCATGACAAACTGATATAAGATGTGCAGTCCCCTAGTCTAGACCATGACAAACTGATATGAGATGTGCAGTCCCCTAGTCTAGACCATGACAAACGGATATGAGATGTGGAGTCCCCTAGTCTAGACCATGACAAACGGATATGAGATGTGGAGTCCCCTAGTCTAGACCATGACAAACTGATATGAGATGTGGAGTCCCCTAGTCTAGACCATGACAAACTGATATGAGATGTGGAGTCCCCTAGTCTAGACCATGACAAACTGATATAAGATGTGCAGTCCCCTAGTCTAGACCATGACAAACTGATATAAGATGTGGAGACCCCTAGTCTAGACCATGACAAACGGATATAAGATGTGGAGTCCCCTAGTCTAGACCATGACAAACGGATATAAGATGTGCAGTCCCCTAGTCTAGACCATGACAAACGGATATAAGATGTGCAGTCCCCTAGTCTAGACCATGACAAACGGATATAAGATGTGCAGTCCCCTAGTCTAGACCATGACAAACGGATATAAGATGTGCAGTCCCCTAGTCTAGACCATGACAAACTGATATAAGATGTGCAGTCCCCTAGTCTAGACCATGACAAACTGATATGAGATGTGGAGTCCCCTAGTCTAGACCATGACAAACTGATATGAGATGTGGAGTCCCCTAGTCTAGACCATGACAAACTGATATAAGATGTGCAGTCCCCTAGTCTAGACCATGACAAACTGATATAAGATGTGCAGTCCCCTAGTCTAGACCATGACAAACTGATATAAGATGTGCAGTCCCCTAGTCTAGACCATGACAAACTGATATAAGATGTGCAGTCCCCTAGTCTAGACCATGACAAACTGATATAAGATGTGCAGTCCCCTAGTCTAGACCATGACAAACTGATATAAGATGTGCAGTCCCCTAGTCTAGACCATGACAAACTGATATAAGATGTGCAGTCCCCTAGTCTAGACCATGACAAACTGATATAAGATGTGCAGTGTCCTTGTCTAGACCATGACAAACTGATATAAGATGTGCAGTCCCCTAGTCTAGACCATGACAAACTGATATAAGATGTGCAGTCCCCTAGTCTAGACCATGACAAACTGATATAAGATGTGCAGTCCCCTAGTCTAGACCATGACAAACTGATATAAGATGTGGAGTCCCCTAGTCTAGACCATGACAAACTGATATAAGATGTGGAGTCCCCTAGTCTAGACCATGACAAACTGATATAAGATGTGGAGTCCCCTAGTCTAGACCATGACAAACTGATATAAGATGTGGAGTCCCCTAGTCTAGACCATGACAAACTGATATAAGATGTGGAGTCCCCTAGTCTAGACCATGACAAACTGATATAAGATGTGCAGTCCCCTAGTCTAGACCATGACAAACTGATATAAGATGTGGAGTCCCCTAGTCTAGACCATGACAAACTGATATAAGATGTGGAGTCCCCTAGTCTAGACCATGACAAACTGATATAAGATGTGGAGTCCCCTAGTCTAGACCATGACAAACTGATATAAGATGTGCAGTCCCCTAGTCTAGACCATGACAAACTGATATAAGATGTGCAGTCCCCTAGTCTAGACCATGACAAACTGATATAAGATGTGGAGTCCCCTAGTCTAGACCATGACAAACTGATATAAGATTATGAGTCCCCTAGTCTAGACCATGACAAACTGATATAAGATGTGCAGTCCCCTAGTCTAGACCATGACAAACTGATATAAGATGTGGAGTCCCCTAGTCTAGACCATGACAAACTGATATAAGATGTGGAGTCCCCTAGTCTAGACCATGACAAACTGATATAAGATGTGGAGTCCCCTAGTCTAGACCATGACAAACTGATATAAGATGTGCAGTCCCCTAGTCTAGACCATGACAAACTGATATAAGATGTGCAGTCCCCTAGTCTAGACCATGACAAACTGATATAAGATGTGCAGTCCCCTAGTCTAGACCATGACAAACTGATATAAGATGTGCAGTCCCCTAGTCTAGACCATGACAAACTGATATAAGATGTGCAGTCCCCTAGTCTAGACCATGACAAACTGATATAAGATGTGCAGTCCCCTAGTCTAGACCATGAAAAACTGATATAAGATGTGCAGTCCCCTAGTCTAGACCATGACAAACTGATATAAGATGTGCAGTCCCCTAGTCTAGACCATGACAAACTGATATAAGATGTGCAGTCCCCTAGTCTAGACCATGACAAACTGATATAAGATGTGCAGTCCCCTAGTCTAGACCATGACAAACTGATATAAGATGTGCAGTCCCCTAGTCTAGACCATGACAAACTGATATAAGATGTGCAGTCCCCTAGTCTAGACCATGACAAACTGATATAAGATGTGCAGTCCCCTAGTCTAGACCATGACAAACTGATATAAGATGTGCAGTCCCCTAGTCTAGACCATGACAAACTGATATGAGATGTGCAGTCCCCTAGTCTAGACCATGACAAACTGATATGAGATGTGCAGTCCCCTAGTCTAGATCATGACAAACTGATATGAGATGTGCAGTCCCCTAGTCTAGACCATGACAAACTGATATGAGATGTGCAGTCCCCTAGTCTAGACCATGACAAACTGATATGAGATGTGCAGTCCCCTAGTCTAGACCATGACAAACTGATATGAGATGTGCAGTCCCCTAGTCTAGACCATGACAAACTGATATGAGATGTGCAGTCCCCTAGTCTAGACCATGACAAACTGATATAAGATGTGCAGTCCCCTAGTCTAGACCATGACAAACTGATATAAGATGTGCAGTCCCCTTGTCTAGACTATGACAAACTGATATAAGATGTGGAGTCCCCTAGTCTAGACTATGACAAACTGATATAAGATGTGGAGTCCCCTAGTCTAGACCATGACAAACTGATATAAGATGTGGAGTCCCCTAGTCTAGACCATGACAAACTGATATAAGATGTGGAGTCCCCTAGTCTAGACCATGACAAACTGATATAAGATGTGCAGTCCCCTAGTCTAGACCATGACAAACTGATATAAGATGTGCAGTCCCCTAGTCTAGACCATGACAAACTGATATAAGATGTGCAGTCCCCTAGTCTAGACCATGACAAACTGATATAAGATGTGCAGTCCCCTAGTCTAGACCATGACAAACTGATATAAGATGTGCAGTCCCCTAGTCTAGACCATGACAAACTGATATAAGATGTGCAGTCCCCTAGTCTAGACCATGACAAACTGATATAAGATGTGCAGTCCCCTAGTCTAGACCATGACAAACTGATATAAGATGTGCAGTCCCCTAGTCTAGACCATGACAAACTGATATAAGATGTGCAGTCCCCTAGTCTAGACCATGACAAACTGATATAAGATGTGCAGTCCCCTAGTCTAGACCATGACAATCTGATATAAGATGTGGAGTCCCCTAGTCTAGACCATGACAAACTGATATAAGATGTGCAGTCCCCTAGTCTAGACCATGACAAACTGATATAAGATGTGCAGTCCCCTAGTCTAGACCATGACAAACTGATATAAGATGTGCAGTCCCCTAGTCTAGACCATGACAAACTGATATAAGATGTGCAGTCCCCTAGTCTAGACCATGACAAACTGATATAAGATGTGCAGTCCCCTAGTCTAGACCATGACAAACTGATATGAGATGTGCAGTCCCCTAGTCTAGACCATGACAAACTGATATGAGATGTGCAGTCCCCTAGTCTAGACCATGACAAACTGATATGAGATGTGCAGTCCCCTAGTCTAGACTATGACAAACTGATATGAGATGTGCAGTCCCCTAGTCTAGACCATGACAAACTGATATGAGATGTGCAGTCCCCTAGTCTAGACCATGACAAACTGATATGAGATGTGCAGTCCCCTAGTCTAGACCATGACAAACTGATATGAGATGTGCAGTCCCCTAGTCTAGACCATGACAAACTGATATGAGATGTGCAGTCCTCTAGTCTAGACCATGACAAACTGATATGAGATGTGCAGTCCCCTAGTCTAGACCATGACAAACTGATATAAGATGTGCAGTCCCCTAGTCTAGACCATGACAAACTGATATAAGATGTGCAGTCCCCTTGTCTAGACCATGACAAACTGATATAAGATGTGCAGTCCCCTAGTCTAGACCATGACAAACTGATATAAGATGTGCAGTCCCCTAGTCTAGACCATGACAAACTGATATAAGATGTGCAGTCCCCTAGTCTAGACCATGACAAACTGATATAAGATGTGCAGTCCCCTAGTCTAGACCATGACAAACTGATATAAGATGTGCAGTCCCCTAGTCTAGACCATGACAAACTGATATAAGATGTGCAGTCCCCTAGTCTAGACCATGACAAACTGATATAAGATGTGCAGTCCCCTAGTCTAGACCATGACAAACTGATATAAGATGTGCAGTCCCCTAGTCTAGACCATGACAAACTGATATAAGATGTGCAGTCCCCTAGTCTAGACCATGACAAACTGATATAAGATGTGCAGTCCCCTAGTCTAGACCATGACAAACTGATATAAGATGTGCAGTCCCCTAGTCTAGACCATGACAAACTGATATAAGATGTGCAGTTCCCTAGTCTAGACCATGACAAACTGATATAAGATGTGCAGTCCCCTAGTCCAAACCATGACAAACTGATATAAGATGTGCAGTCCCCTAGTCTAGACCATGACAAACTGATATAAGATGTGCAGTCCCCTAGTCTAGACCATGACAAACTGATATAAGATGTGCAGTCCTCTTGTCTAGACCATGACAAACTGATATAAGATGTGCAGTCCCCTAGTCTAGACCATGACAAACTGATATAAGATGTGCAGTCCCCTAGTCTAGACCATGACAAACTGATATAAGATGTGCAGTCCTCTTGTCTAGACCATGACAAACTGATATAAGATGTGCAGTCCTCTTGTCTAGACCATGACAAACTGATATAAGATGTGCTGTCCCCTAGTCTAGACCATGACAAACTGATATAAGATGTGCAGTCCTCTTGTCTAGACCATGACAAACTGATATAAGATGTGCAGTCCCCTAGTCTAGACCATGACAAACTGATATAAGATGTGCAGTCCCCTAGTCTAGACCATGACAAACTGATATAAGATGTGCAGTCCCCTAGTCTAGACCATGACAAACTGATATAAGATGTGCAGTCCCCTAGTCTAGACCATGACAAACTGATATAAGATGTGCAGTCCCCTAGTCTAGACCATGACAAATTGATATAAGATGTGCAGTCCCCTTGTCTAGACCATGACAAACTGATATAAGATGTGCAGTCCCCTAGTCTAGACCATGACAAACTGATATAAGATGTGCAGTCCCTTAGTCTAGACCATGACAAACTGATATAAGATGTGCAGTCCCCTAGTCTATACCATGACAAACTGATATAAGATGTGCAGTCCCCTAGTCTAGACCATGACAAACTGATATAAGATGTGGAGTTCCCTAGTCTAGACCATGACAAACTGATATAAGATGTGCAGTCCCCTAGTCTAGACCATGACAAACTGATATAA
This sequence comes from Cepaea hortensis, assembly GCA_963921405.1. Classification (NCBI taxonomy): domain Eukaryota; kingdom Metazoa; phylum Mollusca; class Gastropoda; order Stylommatophora; family Helicidae; genus Cepaea; species Cepaea hortensis. The sequence continues at coordinate 98,978,750 of OY992889.1, read as the reverse complement.
GATGTGCAGTCCCCTAGTCTAGACCATGACAAACTGATATAAGATGTGCAGTCCCCTAGTCTAGACCATGACAAACTGATATAAGATGTGCAGTCCCCTAGTCTAGACCATGACAAACTGATATAAGATGTGCAGTCCCCTAGTCTAGACCATGACAAACTGATATAAGATGTGCAGTCCCCTAGTCTAGACCATGACAAACTGATATAAGATGTGCAGTCCCCTAGTCTAGACCATGACAAACTGATATAAGATGTGCAGTCCCCTAGTCTAGACCATGACAAACTGATATAAGATGTGCAGTCCCCTAGTCTAGACCATGACAAACTGATATAAGATGTGCAGTCCCCTAGTCTAGACCATGACAAACTGATATAAGATGTGCAGTCCCCTTGTCTAGACCATGACAAACTGATATAAGATGTGCAGTCCCCTAGTCTAGACCATGACAAACTGATATAAGATGTGCAGTCCCTTAGTCTAGACCATGACAAACTGATATAAGATGTGCAGTCCCCTAGTCTAGACCATGACAAACTTATATAGGATGTGCAGTCCCCTAGACTAGACCATGACAAACTGATATAGGATGTGCAGTCCTCTTGTCTAGACCATGACAAACTGATATAAGATGTGCAGTCCTCTTGTCTAGACCATGACAAACTGATATGAGATGTGCAGTCCCCTAGTCTAGACCATGACAAACTGATATGAGATGTGCAGTCCCCTAGTCTAGACCATGACAAACTGATATGAGATGTGCAGTCCCCTAGTCTAGACCATGACAAACTGATATGAGATGTGCAGTCCCCTAGTCTAGACCATGACAAACTGATATAAGATGTGCAGTCCCCTAGTCTAGACCATGACATACTGATATAAGATGTGCAGTCCCCTAGTCTAGACCATGACATACTGATATAAGATGTGCAGTCCCCTAGTCTAGACCATGACAAACTGATATAAGATGTGCAGTCCCCTAGTCTAGACCATGACAAACTGATATAAGATGTGCAGTCCCCTAGTCTAGACCATGACAAACTGATATAAGACGTGCAGTCCCCTAGTCTAGACCATGACATACTGATATAAGATGTGCAGTCCCCTAGTCTAGACCATGACATACTGATATAAGATGTGCAGTCCCCTAGTCTAGACCATGACAAACTGATATAAGATGTGCAGTCCCCTAGTCTAGACCATGACAAACTGATATAAGATGTGCAGTCCCCTTGTCTAGACCATGACAAACTGATATAAGATGTGCAGTCCCCTAGTCTAGACCATGACAAACTGATATAAGATGTGCAGTCCCCTAGTCTAGACCATGACAAACTGATATAAGATGTGCAGTCCCCTAGTCTAGACCATGACATACTGATATAAGATGTGCAGTCCCCTTGTCTAGACCATGACAATCTGATATAAGATGTGCAGTCCCCTTGTCTAGACCATGACAAACTGATATAAGATGTGCAGTCCCCTTGTCTAGACCATGACATACTGATATAAGATGTGCAGTCCCCTAGTCTAGACCATGACAAACTGATATAAGATGTGCAGTCCCCTTGTCTAGACCATGACAAACTGATATAAGATGTGCAGTCCCCTTGTCTAGACCATGACAAACTGATATAAGATGTGCAGTCCCCTAGTCTAGACCATGACAAACTGATATAAGATGTGCAGTCCCCTTGTCTAGACCATGACAAACTGATATAAGATGTGCAGTCCCCTAGTCTAGACCATGACAAACTGATATAAGATGTGCAGTCCCCTTGTCTAGACCATGACAAACTGATATAAGATGTGCAGTTCCCTTGTCTAGACCATGACAATCTGATATAAGATGTGCAGTCCCCTAGTCTAGACCATGACAAACTGATATAAGATGTGCAGTCCCCTTGTCTAGACCATGACAAACTGATATAAGTTGTGCAGTCTCCTAGTCTAGACCATGACAAACTGATATAAGATGTGCAGTCCCCTAGTCTAGACCATGACAAACTGATATAAGATGTGCAGTCCCCTTGTCTAGACCATGACAAACTGATATAAGATGTGCAGTCCCCTAGTCTAGACCATGACAAACTGATATAAGATGTGCAGTCCCCTTGTCTAGACCATGACAAACTGATATAAGATGTGCAGTCCCCTTGTCTAGACCATGACAAACTGATATAAGATGTGCAGTCCCCTAGTCTAGACCATGACAAACTGATATAAGATGTGCAGTCCCCTAGTCTAGACCATGACAAACTGATATAAGATGTGCAGTCCCCTAGTCTAGACCATGACAAACTGATATGAGATGTGCAGTCCCCTTGTCTAGACCATGACAAACTGATATAAGATGTGCAGTCCCCTTCCCCAGGGTCGTTTCTTTCCAGATTTCTTAAAATTCTCCGGTACTAATTTTTCAGGCTGGGTCGACCCCGGAACCACATGATCCCGTAAACGTGCCGGTTCATTGTCTGATGTGGGGTCCATGGCCTGCAGGGTCGGCAAGTGAGTCCATCTGTTAGATCTTCTCCTGTGTGTGTTTGTGAGTGTCTTTCTTAGTAACAACTCACAGAAAACTTAGCGTGTCTGCAGCAAATTAACTGATTCCGTGCCAGACAAACGTAGGTTTGGACCAAACATGGTAAACCAGTGGTTCTCAACCGGTGGGGAATTCCCCCCCCCCCCAGGGTTTCCAGAATGAAGACCATTTCAAGATCGTGTTAATACAAGAACCGATTACTTGACATAGTTTTTGACATGTCTCGTCCTTCTAAAATATTCATTTTATAAAGTAAGTAGACCCACAAATCATGTTTTATGTGGATGTCTAGACTTGTTTTAGTATATGCTATTACATTTGCCTTCCACTTTTACGTATACTGTGTAGGGGTGAGGGGATTTTTAGATAGGAAATATGAAAGGGGGGGGGGGGATGACGTTCTGAAAATACGGTGAAGGGGGGAACGGGCCAAATTTTTGATATTAAGGGGGGGGGGGGGGAATGGCGTTCTGAAAATATGGTGAAGGGGTGAATGGGCCAAAAAAGGTTGAGAACCACTGTGGTAAACAATCGAATGAACAAGTATTATGTAAATTCCCGTTCACTGAGCTTTGAAATTGCGGAGGATACCACGAAACAAAAAATAACACGATGTCCCTACTACGGCAATATATCGTCTTTTTGTCCAAATGGGGGGGGGGGTAGAATTTGCGAATATATTATCCTTTCGCACTGAATCAGTTAAAACACCGACAGCGACTCAAACATGTGTGATTTATTATTGTTCAGTGATATTTCCGCTGTGGGGGTTAGCGATCACGGATCTCCAATAGTTTCTTCTATTTCATAGTCTTTTGTCTCCTTATCTTCTCCTTCTTCTTCTTCTTCTTCTTCTTCTTCTTCTTCTTCTTCTTCTTCTTCTTCTTCTTCTTCTTCTTCTTCTTCTTCTAGGCCAGTAATCTCCCGGAGATGATGCCCTGTAGTTCTGTTGAATATTGGAATGTTTCTATAGAAAACAGTCTAATGTTGCTTTCAACAGGCATTTTCTTATTGAATGCAAATTGAGCATAAACATCGACAACGAACAAATGAAATGTGCGTCCTGCATGTCCAATTCTTAGTCATTTGAACATAAAGTTCGTTTGTACTTGTTTATTAACATAAAGCTTCTTGTTTATTAACATAAAGCTTCTTGTTTATTAACATAAAGCTTCTTGTTTATTAACATAAAGCTTCTTGTTTATTAACATAAAACTTCTTGTTTATGAACATAAACAAGAACAAACGAACTTTATGTTCAAATGAATAATAATTGGACACGCAGGAACGTTTCTGAATTTGACCTTTCTGCCCTTCTCATCTCTCTGTTATCATACGGTATTTCATTCATACATGACTTATGAGGCTAATCTTAGATAGCCACGTCGGCAACAACAACAACAGAAAACAACATGTACATTTGAAATGCAGGGAAAATGTGCAATAATCAATAATACATGGGTTCCTAAGACATGACACGGCAAATGTAATTGGCTAAGGTAGATGTATCGTACCACAGTTACACCTACACATTCGTTGCAGCAGTGTCCAACCTATTCAGAACAGAGAAAAGATATATGGCCTAAATCTCCTCCATTTAAGGACTGCGCATGTGAATATCAACAAGCTTAAGTTGGCTGTCTGTTGCTGTCTTTGACTTTAACATGCATAAAATGAACACATGTAAATTACTGTAGAGTAAGTGGGAGAGTTAGTGAGTGAGAGAGAGAGAGAGAGTGAATGAGTGTGAGAGTGTGTGTACGGAGAGAGAGAGAGAGAGAGAGAGAGAGAGAGAGAGAGAGAGAGAGAGAGAGAGAGAGAGAGAGAGAGAGAGTTTCTTTCATATTACGAGGTATCATTTTGTATGCCACTTGATTTTCCTGTAACATGCCATTCCATATTTTTTTTTTTTTTGGTGTATTCTCGTCTTTCATATTATCATTTTGTACGCCACTTGATTTTATTATGTATAATATAACATCACTGTGATGTGTGAGAGAGTGAGAGAGAGAGAGAGAGAGAGAGAGAGAGAGAGAGAGAGAGAGAGAGAGAGAGAGAGAGAGAGAGAGAGAGTTGAATTGCATCAATAATTTTTACGCTACACAATGTATATGTACAATTTTTTCTCCACTTCTTACAATTTTTGCGAGAATGCTCACGACAATCGTCAGTGTCTCAACTTTGTGTAAAGTGTGGGAGTTTGTTCTTATTAGTTTCAGTGATCATGTGAGGCATCATGTATGTGTCTAGATGTGAGGATGTGTGTGTGGGTGTGTATGTGAGGGATGTGTGTGTGTGTGTGTGGGGGGTGTGTTGGGAATGTATGTGTGGAGGGGTTGTGTGTGGGGGATGTGTATGGGTTGATGGGTGATGTGTGGATGGGTGAAGGGATATGTAGTCGGTGGGGGATGTATGTGTGTGTGTGTGTGTGAGGGATGTGTGTGTGTGTGGCGGGGGATATTTGGAAGGATGTTTGGAAGTATGTGGGTGTTGGTGGGTTGGGGGTGTGGGTAGGGAATGTGTATTTGGGTGGGTGAATGGGTGTGTAGGAGATTGTGTGGGTTGGGGTATGGGTGTGTAATGGGTGTGGGGGATGAGTGTGGGGGTGTCTGTGAATGGGATATGTCTGTGTGGTTGGGAGTGTGTGAGTGTGGATGGGGTAGATGTGAGTGGGTGGAGGATGTATGTGTGGGTGGTGAGGATGTTTTTAGGTGGAGGATGTGTGGGTGGGTGGGGAGATGTATGTGTAGGTGAGAGATGTGTGGGCGGGGATGTGTATGGGGAATGCATGTGGGGATGTGTGTGTATGTGTGGGTGGGGGGAATGTGTTATGGGTGGAGTTTTGTATGGGAGGGGAGATGTGTGAGAAGTGGGGGAGGTGTGGGGTGTGCAGGTGGATGGAGGATGTATGTGAGGATGGGGGTGTGTATTTGGCTGGGTGGTTGGGGTGTGTGTGGGTTGCAGGGTAGATGAGAGATTCATGTGTTGATGGGCGGGTGGGTGATATGTGGGTTAGTGGTTGGTGGATGAGTACTTGAGTAGGTGGATGTGTGTGAGAGATGAGTATGGGTAGGGGATGTGTGTGTTTGTGGGAAGATGTGTGTGAGCGGTGGATGTGTGTGGGTGGGGTATATGTGGGTGGTGGGTGTGTGTGAGTGGAAGGTGTGTGCTTTTGAGTGTTTACGGGTGGGGGATATGTGTGGGCAGGTGGGGAGCTGTGTTTATGGGTGGGGATGTGTGTATAGGTGGGGGATGTGTAGTTGAGAGGTGGCGGATATTGGGTGGGTGAGTGGGTGTAGGTTGGCTGATGTGTGTGTGGGTGGGTGGGGAAAATTGTGAGGGTGCGGGATGTGTGTGTGGATAGGTGCGGGATGTGTGGGTTGGCGAGGGTATGTGTGTGTGGTTTTGTGATGTGTGTATTGCTGGGTGGTTACGGGTGTGTGGGTGGGTGGTGGAGAATATGTGGGTGTGTGTGTGTGTGTCGGTTATGGGATGGGTGGTGGATGTGTGTGTGGGTGGGGAAATGTGTGTGGGTGGGTGGCGGATCAGTGGGTTGGTGACGGCATGTATGTTTGCCTGGGTCTCTGTGAGTGCGTGGAGTTATGTGTGGGTGGGTGGGGGAGGTGTGGTGGGTGGGGGATGTGTGGGTGGCTGTGGGATGTGTGGGTGGCTGCGGGATGTGAGGGTGGATGAGGGATGTGTCTCACAACATTGCAATATGCACTGTTTATGTTTACAACTTTCATTTGACGATGTTTTTTTTTTCCCATGTGTATGTATCATGCGTAATATGCATTGGTTATGCTTACAAAATCCATTTGACATTGTTTTGTTTTTTCCTCTATGTAAATGTAACATGCACATTTGATGAATGAAAGATGAGTGATTGAAAGGGCCGAATGTAAGACGGGCCTACGTGTCCAATTTGTTACCATTTTAAAATAAAGTTCGGTCGTTCGTTCGTTCGTTCGTTTGTCTTCGTATTTATTTATATCGACGTCTGCAGGTGAATGAAGAAGGGGAAGAAGTGTCATAGTTTGGAGAATGTTTATTAAGCACAGTCAATTGGAAATATGATCCAGATCTCCATGAGAACGGAGCACCATGTAACAATGGTCTTTCTTTCATAACAACTGTACGAGTTGAAGGTCGGAGCACAAGAATAAACAATACATGTGGTAAACCGATACATGCACAAACATGGCGAACGGGGAAGAATGTGTGAGTCAATAGGGAACAAGTCTGAGTCTTGGGTTAATGGCAAGTGTTTACCCCATAAGTCGGCGGTGTTCATCCTTTCACAGATACTCTGCCCAACAAAATGTAGGTTTGGATCAAGCTAAAATGGATGAAAATGGGAAGTAGGGGCGTGTTATACTCATAGCTTAAAAGTTGTTAATATGGTAGCAGGCGTGCTGTATTATACAGTTTATAAAATGGCATACTAGTTGTTGTGTGGTAGCAGGCATATTGTATTATAAAGTTTATAAAATGGCCCGAAAGTTGTTATCTTGTAGCAGATATGTAAAATTTATAAACTGTCTTTAAAGTTGTTACATGATGGCAGACATGTTGTATTATAAAGTTTATAAAATGTCTTTAAAGTTATTATGTGGTAGCAGACATGTTGTATTATAAAGTTTATAAAATGGCTTCAAAGTTGCTATGTGGTAGCAGACATCTATTATAAAGTTTATAAAATGGCTTCAAATGTGTTATGTGGTAGCAGAGCGGTTATTCTATAACGCAATGATACCATTTCAGCGATATAAAATCCTATGGCAGATACGGGAAGTCGCTTAAGACGATTAATTATCCCATGTCACTTAATCAATTAAGCCGAAGCGCCATAAGAAGCCACCTGAGGGAGTCACCCTCGGAAGACAGACTAGGAAGTGACCCAAAGAAGTCACCTTAGAAAGTCACCCTCGGAAGACAGTCTAGGAAGTGACCCAAGGAAGGCACCGTAGAAAGTCACGCTAGGAAGGCAGCCTAGGAAGTGACCCAAGAAGGTCATCTTAGAAATTCACCCTAGGAATGCAGCCTAGGAAGTGACCTAAAGAAGTCACCTTAGAAATTCACCCTAGGAGGGCAGCCAAAGGAAGTGACCCAGGGAAGTCACCTTAGAAAGTCACCCTAAGAATGCAGTCTAGGAAGTGACCTAAAGAAGTCACCTTAGAAAGTCACCCTAGGAAGGCAGTCTAGGAAGTGACCCAAGAAAGTCACCTTAGAAAGTCATCCTCGGAAGGCAGTCTATAAAGTGACCCAAGGAGGTCATCTTAGAAAGTCACCTTTGGAAGACAGTCTAGGAAGTGACCCAAGGAAGTCACCTTAGAATTGTCACCCTAGGAAGACAGTCTAGGAAGTGACCCAAGGAGCTCATCTTAGAAAGTCACCTGTCATGGACTCAATTATATTAACATTCGGCTCGCTCTCCAGAACAGGGCGAAACAATAACACACACTCAATGATTACGCTCTCACACACAGTACCGTGAAGAAAACCCGTTTATTCACGGTCTCTATTTACAGTGAGTACATTCGTGAATAGTTGCGCTCATAACTATGCGCAACTCGTACAATTATCACAGCAGTATATACATGCATCATACATCTTATAATGGAATAATACAAAATAGCTCTCTCACTGTCTCAGCACAAGCACATCTCAATCTACTAGTCAGTCATGCCATCCCTCATTACAGCCATCTCACAGCGATCATGAAACACAAGCATAACCCTCTCTGTCCGTCCGTCTCGAAGTCCTTAACCCGTCTCGCTGACAGGTATGTTTGGTCAGTCCTTCACTTCTCACATCTCGTGTCGCCCGTGCCTTGTAACATGACACGGTGACCACATGGCTTCAACTAATGCGTAGTTGCCCTGTACTAGGTAACACCAGGCTGCCTGTCCTGATCGCCTGCCGTGAGCTGTCCTCCGTTAACTCCTGTCTTGCAGGAGTTATATATTAGGTTAGTTAATTATTAGGTTCATGACACTCTCTTGGTACCTTATTTAACAACGGACTCAGCACAGACCGGAAGGTAACAACGATTGACGCTATCTTTCAAGCTACGTCCTCCCTCTCAACAATAAACATGTTAGGCGTCAAGTCATATATGAATATTAACCCCTATGGCCAGATATTCTAATCCCGGTCCTATCAAATTGTAGTGACCATAATCCACCTCTAGTTGACACAGCTTGGTAGTTTGAAGTCATTTGACCACTTTGGAAAAAAAAAACATATGCATGTACCAATTTTGCCAATATCAGATTGCTTCCCTTTAGGTACATTCATAAATAATTATGTTGGATAACTTTTAGATACTTTCAGCAACAAAAAATAGTACATTTGTTGTTTGTCTAAGTGTCAAACGTTTGACCTCACTTTATTCAAAATAGTGTCATTTCTGGCATTATTGAACGATGATCCTTAGATTACAATTATATAAATCCTTTCTCTCAATGTCTTATATGCAAATTCAAAAGTCATAAAATTCATTCACTCGCTCATTTATACTTAAATAATTATGTATAGTCTGCTATAATAACAATTTAGAAACAAATTAGGAAAAGAAACGAAACTAAATTTATCGTGTTCACAAAAATTCGGAACACGCTGGAAGAAAAAGAGTATTTCGTTTGTACAAAAATGTTGGAGTGAACTGTTCTGGGCAACGGTGTCGTTTAACTAACACAGTACATAAACTAATGAAATATCTGCTCATTTTGGTGCAGTTATTACACAGTGTTGTTCCGCGCTGGCACTAATGGATATTATTAAGTGCTGGCAGTTCGGTAAGTGCTTGTAGTTGTGTAATATTGTTCGTTCTGCACTTAAATGTGAAAATATTTACAACACTTAATGTCTTAGTGCAATCTCACGTTCGTCACTCTTCATTTACACACACATTCTTCTTCTTCTTCTTCAGCGTTCCGAGCCATTGAGGTTCTTTGCTGCAAATACAATCCGTCTCCATTCGTCTCTCTGGTGGATGTTCTCTTACCAGTAACAATTTAAAAATGTTATTTGTAACTACAATTGGACATAGTCCATATCACATTAAATTTGTTTAGGCAACGTTCTTTGTGACGGGGCTAACATCTTGCGTTGCAATGTGATATTTCGGTCTGAGCGCTGGGGATAATTTTATTTTAATCTTTGCGCTCCAGCGTAGTTAGACCGTTGGTGGACTCGTCGAGGGGAATCCTTGACAGGAGGTCAGCGATTGTGTTCTCAGTACCGCTTATGTGGCGTACTTCAAAGCTGTAATTTTGTAGCAGGACCTCAGCCACGCCCATACTGCTTGCGTCAGTGTTGACTGTGAAACAGAAGTTAATGTTGGGGAGTTTTAATATAGGGTTCGATGAGAAATACCCTAATATTTTTGTAAGAGCTTCTTTCAGGCCCTCACTGTTTACAATTGTAGCTGGTTGGTGTTTTGTCAACAGATTGGTGAAAAGTGCTGTTAGGTCTGAAAAGTTTGGTATGAACTTTCTAGAATAGTTCACCAATCCTAACATGCTTCTTACTTTTTTCTTCGTTGTAGGAAGTGATAATTTCAAAATTCTAGATACAATGTTATCATCAGTAGTAATACTACCTTCACAAATTTTATAGCCTGAAAACCATATTTTGTGAAAAGCAATTTCAAGTTTTGCTGGTTTTACAGTCAGGCCGTGTTGCCTGATACGTTCAAAAGTTTGTCGTAATGTTGTTATGGGTTGTGTAATACTGTTGTCGTGTATACAGATGTGGTCTATGTATGAGTGTGTTTTGGTATAAGTCAATGTTGCACACTGTGTTTTGTGTAAATTCAGTGGTATAGTAGATGGTATTAATTGTATCGAGTCATTTGTAGTCTCTGTTTGCATGTTAGTATTTGTTGCGCTCTGCTTTGTCGATGATGTTTCTGTTCTGTATCTATTGACGTTGTTACAGTCTGGCGTTGCCTGTTTGTATAGTATGATGCTGCACTGTCGTGTAGAGTGGTTATCTCCTTTTTGGGACAGTGTGGTGTCGTGTTTGAAGTTTGTGTTATTCTGTGTTGTGTCAGTCTCCGTGTGATTGATTGCTGTCTTTCCTGGTGTTATTTTGTTATGTTCTGGTGTCAATGTGAGTGTAGTCTTGTTCATGATGTCTGTCTGCTGTTGTGTCCGTTCAGTGATGAAGAATGAATTCATCGTTCTGTTGTGGAGATTGGGTGGTATGTTTTTGTCACATGGTTTTAGATTTGAATCTGGACATAGATTGTTATTAGGTATACATTTGCAATTACATGGTGTGCAGGCAATGAGACTGGATACTGATAGTATCGATAAGCAACAAAGGAATGCTGTTAAACATATTGTAGTGTATTGATTTGCATTACATGGCTTTGGTTGCTGTTTGGTTTGTGGTGTTGAATTTATTTCGCTGGTTTTGTGTTTTAGTTTCTGTTCATTAGATTTGGAAAAATGATGATCAGATATGTTAACCTTTTGTGGTTTAGTGACATTCTCTGCCCATGTGTTGGGGAGATTTATAACACTGTTTGCTTGTTGTAGAGTATTGGTCTCAGACTGTTTAATTGTCGAGGCTCTGGCAACTATATTTGTTGGTAAGAGTATTTATACCAGGTTGTAATTTGTTGTTGTGTCATGTCTGTCACTTGAGGAAGATTTCCAATGATCACATCGCAAAATGGTGTTTCTAATGCGGCACATTTTACTTTGCCATTTTACTTAGCTGTATAGCTTTTATAATAATTCTAATTGTTTTTCACGGTGAGTGAGGGGGTCTTCACTGCTCTTCCTTACGGATCTGTGTACGTATTTTTATATATTTACAGAGATATTACTGTTTCTCTGTACTTTAGAGTGTGTTTTTGTAATAAGGGACGTAAGTTGTATTCACTTTGTGTGTGTGTGTTTTGCTTTTAAACTTGTGATTACGCATTGTTGAAATGTCTAATAAGTACGAACACTGGCTCAGGAATAATGGGCTCAGAATCGGGCATGTAAACATATGCCATCTATTAGGGAAGCTGCCCGAACTATCACTTATACTTAATCAAAATTGTCACATGTTTGGCGTTAGCGAAAGTCGATTAAATGGCAACATCTCAGATGATGACATCGCTATCAGAGGTTTTAAAACCATTAGAAGAGATCCCTATCAGAAACAAGAGACGGGTATTGCAGTTTATATTTCCAACTCGCTTAACGCCCACCGCAGGCTAGACTTTGAAACCTGTGAGATTGAGTGTGTATGGATAGAGGTTAAACTTCAAAATTGCATACCGCTAGTAGTTGGCTATCTTTATCGAAACCCCAGTGCAGGAAATATCTGGTATGAAAAATTCACCACTATGATGGATGTAGTCTTTAGTAATGCTAGGGAAATAATATTGCTAGGTGACTTCAACATAGACGCTAACAAATCAAACAAAACATGGGAAAACATAATAGAGTCATATAATTTCCAACAGTTAGTCAAACAAGCCACTAGAATCACTAAATCATCTGCAACACTTATAGATCATATTTATACTACGTGTGCTGATAACATCACAGAATGTAGTGTACCTATCAATGCAATGAGCGATCACTATCCAGTATGTTGCACGTGGTCGAAAAGGGGCACCAAAACTCCCAAACACAAACATATAAGCATAAAATATAGAAATTACAAAAATTTCAATCGAGACGTCTTCTTACAAGATTTGGTCAACTCATCTCTAGATTATGTTTACCAGCTTCCTGACCCAGACGATGCTCTGGACTACTGGCTAAAGACCTTTCTAAGTATATTTGATAAACATGTTCCATTTAAGGAAGTTCGTGTTAAACATCACACAAATCCCCCGTGGATCACACAGGAGGTAGTTGAACTTATGAGAGATCGCGACAGGGCTCACAAAAATAGAGATCTAACTATGTACCGTAGTCTGAGAAACAAAGTTCAATATGTTATTCGGAAGGAAAAGAAAAACTATTTTAAGAACATAGTAATAGATAAAACCAACACTAAAGATATATGGAAAGCAATTAATACCTTGACAAACAAACACAAATCATCACAATCATTACCATCAAATCAGGTTACATGTGATCAATTCAGTAGACACTTTCAGTCCGACATAAACCAACTGAAGGCTGCAATAGGCCTACCAGATGCGCCTCATGACATATCTTTATTATCATCATTCTGTGAGAACAAATGCTATGGACACATTTCCTCCAACATACCGCTAATGACGACAACTGAAGTATTTACTCATCTCCGTAATCTAAAAAACAATAACTCATCAGGACTAGATGGAATTAGTAGTCGGATCCTTCGCCATGCTGCACCGGCGATCTGCGAGTCACTAACTTTTATATATAATCATTGTGTCTAACCAGAGGTCACTTCCCATCAGCCTTTAAAATCGCTAAAGTGTATCCTCATTTAAAAGCTGGTCCTCTAGACGATCGTCTCATGAGTAATTATAGACCAATTTCCATATTATCCTCATTATCCAAACCGCTAGAAAAGCACATCCACAAAACAACACTAGATCACTTAGTTCGCCATAAACTGATAGTTGACAGTCAGCCAGGATTTCGGCCAAAATATTCTTGCCATACGGCACTAACAAACATGATAGAAAACTGGCATCAAAATATTAACAACAATACTCTATGTGGAGCGGTGTTTATAGACTTTAGGAAAGCATTCGATATGATAGATCATACTATTCTAATTAAAAAACTAGAAACAATGAAAGTAAGTTTTAATATAGTGACATTAATAAAATCATTCTTATTAGACAGAAAGCAAGTAGTATCACACAATAAAGTTTTATCTCAAGCCATTACCATTAATATTGGACTACCTCAGGGGTCTATTCTTGGCCCTCTATTATTTGCCATTTATATAAATGATCTTCCATTAAATCTGTCGTCGTCCTGCGATCTATTTGCTGATGACTGCACAGTATATACAAACGCTGTTGATCGTAATGTGCTAGAATTATCCTTGCAACAGGAAATAAATAGTGTAGTTAACTGGAGTCATGCAAACCGCATGCAAATTAACATTACTAACACAAAGTCTATGTTAATAGGAACCAGGCAAAGACTTCACACTCTAAACTCGCAGAGAACTCTTCAGCTGCACATTGGCAGCACGCCTGTAGAAAGTGTCACCGAGCACAAGACACTGGGTGTTATCATAGATCAAAATCTAACTTTTAACTCACATGTTCATGCTCTAGTTAAACAAATAGCCAAAAAAGTATACCAACTTGCCAAAATTAAAAATTTCCTTGACGAAAACACAAGAAAGATATTCTATACTTCTCATATACAAACACATATTGATTACTGCTCCACAGTCTGGGATGGATGCTCCAAATCAATAACAAAACGCCTATATTCACTCCAGAAAAGGGCAGTGCATTTAATTAATGGTGAAAAGCTTACCGACAATTCTAACCTATATAAACGTCTCCGGTTACTGCCACTCCACAAGCGCCTGCTTTTTAATAAAACCAAACTAATTCACAAAATCCTATTTCAAAATGCTCCAAGCTACCTTTGGCCATTGTTTAAATATAACGCTAGAATAGCGAACGACTAAATATACTTCATGTCCCTAAACCTAGGATAGACTTATATAAAACAAGCTTAGCATACTCTGCCGCTCAGTTGTGGAACAATCTTCCACAAGAAATCAAAGACACCACCAATCATGATACATACATTCGCAACCTGTTTGAACACTACCTTAGTACAGACTACATGCCCCCATAACAAACAACACAAAAAAGACAATAATGGTAACTTATCTCAAACGACAACTAGCCAAAAAACATTCCCTTATGTATGGCACGTTACACCCTCCTTATGTATTTATAATGCCCATGTTAAACACTGCTTCAGTGAGTCATTTGTTATTGATTATTTTTCATGCGTTTTAATGTTCTTTTGTTGTCAAAAGTTGCTTCATAAATGATGTTGAATGAAAGAATGTATGAGAGGAAATAGAGAAGGGCAGAATGTCAGACGGGCCTGCGTGCCCAATTCTTAACCCTTTGAAAATAAAGACTTATTATTATTATTATTATTATTATTATTATTATTATTATTATTATTGCCTGTTAGAAAAGGTGTTTTGATATGTGCCCATGCGATTGGATAATTCTCAATGTTTCCTGCGAATGTTTTACAGGTAACAAACTTTCCTGTATAGTCTGAGGGCTTTAGAAACTCTTTTCTTAAACCAATGAGGGTACATCCCTATCCCTCAAAACACTAGCTAGCTTACCATTGACATAGCCATGATGGATATCAAGTTTACCTTCTGAATGGCACACTGTGTTTGCCTCTTCATTTGTGGTTTGTATTTTATGACCACAGGATAACATACCATTGTCATGGAACCAATTGCATGTAGTACACTTATTTATGTGGAAAACATCAATATTTTTGATTGCGTTAGCTGTTTGTGGTTCTTCTTCTTGTTCTTCTTCTGATGATGAGCTTTCAAACACTGCTGCATTTATTTCTTTTTCCATTTGTTTGGCTCTACAAGAATGGCGCCAATGTCCGTACGCTTTGCAAAGGAAGCATTTAGTTAATCTTTTACAGTTCTTTCGTTCACTTTCTTGCTTATCTAAAATGTTTTGTAAGTAAGTATGGTATCCTGGATTTTGATCACACATCTCGTTCTCATTGTGGTTGTAGCTGCAATGTTTACATTGGTAGTTTCTGTATTTACTAAAGGTTTTGGGTTTATTATACATGTTTGGTTTGGGTCTGTCATATGTAGCGGCTGCTACAAATTCTGTATCTTTCAAAATATTGACAAAACAATCTTTATTTGCTGTGAAGTAAGCCGGTCCTCGTTTCTCTATTTCTTGTACTGTCTCACACTCACACTCTTGCAAAAAACGTGAAAATGGTAATGGGAGTGATGAAATGATCTTATCTCTCAAAATGAGGTCTTTCAGATGTTCAAAATCATTGTTAACTTTAGCTGCTGATAGCCATTTACTAAAAATGTCTTGAACTAGTGTGGTATAATCTGAGAACGTTTGTGGTGATTTTGTGGATAATTTAGAAAATTGTTCTCTGTATCCTGCTTCATCTAACGAAAATTGGGCCATGATTTTGGCTTTGATGTAATGATAATCTTTCCTTAACTCAATTGGAATGGTTTCTATGATTTTCAGTGGTTCTCCAGAAAGACTTCTCATGTATATGATGTTCCAGTCTGAGACTGGTACCTGGCAATGCTCCATGAAGGTTTCAAAATTCTGGGACCAAGCTGATATGCAGTCACCAGTAGTGAAATTTTTGACAATAGCTTGGTATTTTTTATACTGGTTTTCTTTTTCTTTGGTTTCTAATTTTCTAGTTTCTTTTTTAGTGTCAGCTTCGATTTATAGTTGTTTTAATTTGAATTGTATTTCTATTTCTTCTCTCTTAATTTGCGCGTTGATTTCTAGCTCAGTTTTCTTCAACTCTGATTCAGCTTGTTTGTTTTTAGCATCACGTTCAGTCTGTCTATTCTTAGCATCAAGCTCTGCTTTCTTCATATCAAGTTCAGCTTTCTTCAGTTCTCCTTCTGCTGCTCTTTCCTCTCTTTGAACATACTCTGTATATTTCGTGTCACTCCATTTAGATAACTCATCTCCTATTAAACTTAATTTTAGACCTGACTCTATGAAGTCGTGTAGAGTAGCCATGATAGTTTGAAAATTGCGTTAACAATAGCACAGAAAAAATTACAGTAACTAATCAATTCATTCAATATAATACGCAAACAAATGTATTACATATATAATGTGTACAATGTGAAAAAAAAATTACAGGAAGGGCCTTAAATCTTACAAAAATATGTAAAGAAATACTTACCTGCCGATAACGTTCGGAGCTTGTGATGTACTTTGATATCTGCACCCGGAGGCAGGTCGGTACTTTACGGACTGGAAGAAAAATTCGTTATGTTTTAAACCCGGAGACAATCTGTTTGCTGGGGAAAGAAAAAATGTTAGTAGATGTTCAACTCTGTGGTGTAAGCGGGGTCGGTTAATTGTGTATAGGTTTTTATGCAGTTAAGTATGGATGTGAGTCTATTATGTCATCGTCGTCGGTTAATAGAGTAGTAGATCGTAGTAATTTCAAGTTCTCGTGCGAGCTAGACTTTCAGACTTGGGCTGCTTTTGGTCACTCTCTTTCAGCGTACACTCAGAATTACATATGTACTATCATTCCATTTTGCATACAATTCAAGATTTAAATGACAGTGATGTGAATTTTACATGTATATTGTCAACACACGTTTAAATATGTTATTGAAAACTGGACGAAATCTCTACTTTCGTCCCTTACATATACATTTGGAACACAGCCGGACGAGATACCCACGTTCGTCCCTATCTCACACCTCTTACACCTGTTATTCAAAGCCGGACGAGAAACCCACGTTCGTCCCTATCTCACCTCTGTCACACCTGTTGTTCAAAGCCGGACGAGATACTCACGTTCGTCCCTATCTCACCTCTGTCACACCTGTTGTTCAAAGCCGGACGAGATACCCACGTTCGTCCCTTACTCTATCACACGTGGCTCAAAGCCGGACGAGCTCCACGTTTGTCCCTGTCATGGACTCAATTATATTAACATTCGGCTCGCTCTCCAGAACAGGGCGAAACAATAACACACCCTCAATGATTACGCTCGCACACACAGTACGTGAAGAAAACCCGTTTATTCACGTTCTCTATTTACAGTGAGTACATTCGTGAATAGTTGCGCTCATAACTATGCGCAACTCGTACAATTATCACAGCAGTATGTACATGTATCATACATCTTATAATGGAATAATACAAAATAGCTCTCTCACTGTCTCAGCACAAGCACATCGCAATCTACCAGTCAGTCATGCCATCCCTCATTACAGCCATCTCACAACGATCATGAAACACAAGCATAACCCTCTCTGGCCGTCCGTCTCGAAGTCCTTAACCCGTCTGCCTGACCCCCGTCTCGAAGTCCTTAACCCGTCTGCCTGACCCAGGTATGTTTGGTCAGTCCTTCACTTCTCACAGCTCGTGTCGCCCGTAACGTGTAACGTGACACGGTGACCACAGGGCTTCAACTAATGCATAGTTGCCCTGTACTCGGTAACACCAGGCTGCCTGTCCTGATCGCCTGCCGTGAGCTGTCCTCCGTTAACTCCTGTCTTGCAGGAGTTATATATTAGGTTAGTTAATTATTGGGTTCATGACATCACCATTGGAAGACAGTCTAGGAAGTGACCCAAAGAAGTAACCTTAGAAAGTCACCCATTGAAGACAGTCTAGGAAGTGACCCAAATAAGTCACCCTAGGAAGCTACCCTAGACAGGCGGTTTTGGAAGTCACCTCATAGGAAGTAGTATAGGTCGTACAGAACCAACTTCACAATAAACGGGACTCCCCATAATTGCTCCCTTCCTGTCCCAGCGAAAATCACACGAAACGTTTATGATTGTTATACAGTTAAACACACCCTAAACCATGTCTTTCAATACTACCCTGACTTCGCGAAATGAGAGAATAAATCCGGCCGACTGGGGCATCCCTTTGAGACAAACTGTGGAGATTCGGTGAATACCTCTAGTGGAGCTTCCTGTTTGTGACCCGCGCTGGAATAGACGCATAACAAAAGATGAACGAACGAACGGACGAACGTACGAACAAACGAACGAACGAACGAACGAACGAACGAACGAATGAGCGATGAACTTTACTTTCAAAGGGTCACAAATTGGGTACACATGCCCGTCTTAGATTCGGCCCTTCCAATCACTCATCTTTCGTTCATCAATTGTGCATGTTTCTTTCACATAGAAAAAAAAACATTGACAAATGGATTTTGTAAACATAAACAATACATATTACCATGTTATGGGACAGGCAGACACACGTACACACGCACATTCATAAACACACATACATACACACTTACCTGCATACATACTTACATCATGTGCACAGACTCTCACAGTTAAGTACACAATCAATAACATACAAATACACACTCCCACGCATAAACTGCATGCTTGCACACATACACACAGACAAACATATAAACATACATACACGAATATATACACACATACACACACAGGCAGACACAAGTACACACGCACTTTCATAAAACACATACGCACACATACATACCTACATACAAGCGAGGGGAAGTCAATACGTAAGTCACATGTGGCTGTAGATAAATAACTAAATATGATAACAACTTGAAACCAGTTTATTTTTATACATACATTGTCCCTTTATTTCTCAACATAATTTCCACTAACATTGATGCACTTTTCCCATCGTTTTATCAGTCCTCCCAAATAGGCTGCATATAACTGCGTGTTCTGTTTTCTAAACCACGTTTTCACTTCACATTCAACTTCGGCGTCATTCGCGTCCTTGAGAAAAAAAATTTTACCCAGCTATTCACAGCTTTACGGGACAAACATTTGTCAGCATAAACAGGAAGCATTTCTTTATGAATGTCCTTTGCAGGCAGGTCTTTTGCCCACAAATAAAAACGCACAACAGCACGTTGCTCTTTGGTTGTACACTCCGTAAGTACAGTCGCCATTTTGTTTATGCGCTGCGCATGTGTATGAGACACCTAGCGCCACCTGACGAACGGGAATATAAAGTTCGATGTTACTGTCACCTAATGACACCTGTAGACAGCACCAACTACATTGACCTGCCATTCCACAGAACTGTGTGGCTTACTTATTGACTCGCCCTCGTATTTACACCATTTGCACAAACTCTCACAGCAATGCACACATCAATAACATCGTTGATCGTAGAAGAGACGACTACAACGAGAGAGACGCATGCAGCGGTTTGGACATTTTGTGAGAATGAAACCTGGTCATTTACTCATAAAACATTATCACTGTGCACCGTGCTGGGTGTTTGACGATCACGTTTCATTACAAATATCTGTCATCTGTGTTGGTCATAAGTTGTACCACCCATAGCTTCAGTGCCAAGACTTCAAACCATCCAGCATTTTCTCTCTCTGTCAAACTCTATCTCTAACACCCAGGATAATTTCCGCTATCGCAATTTTCCCCGGACCCGCTTACCTCATAACATAACCACAAAATGAAGGCTGGGCTTTTCCGATGGGAGTAATTCAATGTCTCTGAGAACTGGACTCTTGATGCACATGGAAATTTGTCTTTTTTTTTTTTTTTTTTTGTCGTTCTGAATATCCTGAAGTAAGTGATTTAAAAGACTAGAGGATCGGCTTCATTGCACCGGATTTATCCCCTATGCTTCGGTCTCTTTTCCTCAGGGCGGCCTGCGACACGAATCCCGTAATTTCTGCGACGACCCCCAAGGATTCTCCGAGAAAACTGCACTCGTGAGTCGAACGACGTGGCCCTGGAATCGAAGCCACAATCTTCGGAGCGCGAAGTAGGTGATGTAAGCACTTCGCTACAGAGACTCTCATAAATATGCTGTTGAACCCTCGCCTCTTGTGTCCTCCTGTGTTATCCAGCGGTGTTAGTTCTGTATCCGTTACAGACATCTACTGGCTGTTTGTAAAGTCTCACTACACTTGGTATGTAGAAGAATTTTGAAAAATTAAATACATGATGTCAGCAAAAAATGTGCTTAACAATTCGTTACATTGGTTAGAATAGACACTATTATGTTCTAACGCTGTTTTCTGGAAGCTGGAAAGTACCAATGAAATATTCATTATAACTTATTGAACAAATTTCTAACCGAAATGCGATGAAGAGGTTGTTTGTCAGGAAATCTTGCTATAATTCTTTCAACAACCATCCGTGTGTATTGACCGCTATTTCGAAACACTTGTTCAACCCCCCCCCCCCCCCCCCAATAATAACAATAATTCTTTATTCCGTTGACAACACCATTTTGTTCGGAGTGCAAAGAAGTACTCTAGTAGACGACAGTCATACGTTGCATATTGCTTCACGGTGAACTGTGGAGAACATTTTTTGATGACATCATGTACTTCATTTTTCAAATGTGTTCTACATACAAAGTGTAGTGAGACTTTACAGACATCCTGTAGAGGTACGGGCAGTTTATAACACGCTAAACCTCGAACAGAGCCTAGAGCACAAACACTGACTGGAATATAGAGTACACAGAAGATCTAGAAAACGATGGACAACATCCAGGACAAAGCGGTAGCGCAGTGATATTACACTTTTTACATACTGGTCTGGTTTAGGGAGTCTCCGTGGCGAAGTGGTACAGCAGCTGACTCTGGCTCCGAAACTTGTGGGTTCGATTCCGGGCCGCGTCCTTCGGTTCACGAGTGCATTTTTTTCGGAAGCTCGTCGCTGGAGCTACGGAGTTCGTGCTTTGTGCAACGCTTTCTGGGCTGCGGAAAGAGACTGAGCCGTATGGAATAAAACTCCGGTGAAATGAAGTCGACACTGTCGACTTTTAAGCGACTTTTTTAAAGTATTGTATTCGAATCTCTAACTATTGACTACATATCTATTACCGATTTTTTTTTTTTTTTTTTTTGCATATTCTATTTTACAGGACATCGCCGTCAACACCAGCATTTTACTGCTGCTGTTGATGTCTTGGCAAGATTACGTTCAATAGTTTGCCATTGCATTCTGAACGACCGGCTCCCATACCAATTCATTAAACCCCAGCGCAACGCAGTCTGCTGCCAAATCGCTCAAAGCTGTGTTTCAAACGCGGGTTAGCGGAATTAAGAACAGCGCCCGTAGCGCCATTGCCACGGAGCAGGCAATTATTGATTTTTTTTCGCATATCCTTTACAGGACATCGCTGCCAACATCAGCATCTTTCAGCTGATTGTTGATTTCTTGGCAAGATTACGCTCAGTAGTTTGCCATTGTTTCTGAGCGACCGGCTCAGTTATCCCGTCATTTATTGATTGGTCTATGCAATTATGTAGATAGCACCGAATGCTCAATTCGCCTCACTGCGCTCACAAGGTCCGTTTGAATACTGTATTTGAGGTAGCTTGACCGGTGTATCATTATTTAGTGTCTGCCCGGCTGGCGTAGGCGATCATGCTTCTCCACATCTTGCGATCGCCAACTCAATCATCATCATTAAGTGCCATGCCGGCTGGAGTAGGCGTTCATGACTCTTCACAGATCTCGGTCTTTGGTGTTCTGGATCAACTCTGCTGATGATATTCCTCCATGCCACCGTCTCAATCCGTCCAGCATCATTTCTCTTGGTCTGCCTCTGCCTCTCTTCCCGTTGATCTGTCCCGTTGTCACGATGTTCTCTAATACCTCTCTTCTCATCACATGACCAAAGACAGATATTTGTCTCTTTATTATTGTGATCTCCAACTGGTGATATCTATTACTGTCTTGACTCCTTTCCGTACCATGACACACGACGGTACAGAATTCTCTCTCGTCAATCAATCAAGCATGTGCTATGCCGATAAGCGTGGGCGGTCATGTTTTGCCATTTCACTCGATCACCAGAGTCGTGGATGAGCTCCGTGTTTATGTCACGACCATGTCACGTGGCCAAGCCATCCAGGTATTTACTTCTCAGTGTTCCCCTTAGTCTCTTCCCTTCGACCTTGCCAGTTGTCACCAAGTTCTCGAATTCATTTCTTCTCATAACATTGCTCAAAAAATTTTGACTGTCTACTTCTAATGTTCCCGCTTCCTGGCCTAGAGGTTAGCGACTTTTCTACGTACTCTCGTAAGTAACGTGACAACGGTGAGAATCAGCAGTGGTTCGAATCGTGGCGGTACCTTGCGGGGTATGTGAGTCGGCCGCTCAGAAAGCAATGGCAAACAAGTGAGCGTAATCTTGCCCAGAAATCAACAATCAGTTGAAAGATGCTGATGTTGACGGCGATGTCCTATAAAGGATATGCAAACACACACACACACTTCTAATGTCTCTAATCAGGTGACGATTTTTCTGTCTGTCCATGGTATTCTTTGAATTTTCCTCAGAAACCACATTTCCTTCGACAACCATATGTTTTTCAGCTTGTCTGCTCATTGTCCACGCTTCACATCCATACAAAAGTACAGGTTCTATGTAGCACTCAACACTCTTTTTCTCGTTTCAATTGACATCTTTTTATTGGCCAGTATGTTTTTCATCTTGCAAAAGGCTACCTTCGCAATGCAAACTCTTGTTCTAATCTCTTCAAGGCATCTCCCATAAGATGTTATGACTGTTCCGAGATAACTGTACCGATTCACTTGTTTAAGAATATTCCCATTTACTCGTATATTACAATGTTGTTTTTACCATGTTCCCAATGACGACCATAATCTGTGTCTTCTTACAATTGAGTTCTAACCCTAGTTGTTCACTGTGAGTAACAACCGCATCTACTAAATATTGCAGGTAATGTTCATTGTCTGCAACCAAGACTCTCTCGTCGTCTTCATCTATATCTCTTTCCAGTTGTCACATGTTCCAGTTTCTGCCTTCCCATGATGTGGCCAGAAAATGAACTCTTGTGTTTTTGTCTCGATTATATTATGTGGTCAAGCTATCTGGATATTTAAATCTCTGCCTTCCCCCTTGTTCTTTTCCCTTCAATCTTGCCAGTTGTCACCAAGCTCTCCAATTTATTTTTCTAATAACGTGCCCAAAAGTCTTGGCTGCCTAAGTCTAATTTTTCTAATCAATTTAAGATTTGTTTCCTGTAGGACTTGCTTATTGATTTTTATGACTGTCCATAGTATTCTTTGCATTTTCCTTAGAAAGTGCATTTCCACTGTCATTAGATGTCTTTAGCTTGTCTGCCCATTGTCCAAGTTTAACATCCACACAAAATCAAGGGCGCATTAACCGAACTCAGGCACGAAGCAACAAAGGCAACATATCTGGCCTTATAACTCAAACGAAGGCAACCCGATCTTTACGATTGACATCAAGTGTTGAATAGACATCTAGACATCCAACCAGGGCTAGTTAATATGAAATAAATGCAGCCGCACACATGTTACTATTTTCTTAACTTTGGTGGCTTTGTTGGTCCAATAGAAATCAATACTGGCCGTTACGGTGACTTAATAGGTCTTAAAGAAATCCACATTCGGCTTTGCTGGAAAAATAATGGAAGGCATTGTTGCTAAGACCGGCTCCGTGGCCGAGGGGGTTAGCAGCTTTCTCCGCTAACTCCGAATACTCTCGTCACGTGACGCGACGAGAATTAGCAGTGGTTCGAATCGCAAAAGTGACTTATGAGAGTATGGAGCCGGTCGCTCAGAAAGTCGTGGCGTGCTGATGAGCGTAATCTAGCCTAGGAATCAACATACAGCTGAAAGATGCTGGTGTTGACCGCAATATCCTGAAACAGGATGGAAACGCGGAAAAAAAAATTGTTGCTAAGGGATGAGCCGGAGAAGGGGGGAGGGGTGGGGGTCAAGCAAACACCAAAGGTGTGTCGGGACTTTGGGAATACACTGGACATAAGAGTGTATGATGTGGGAGTCTATCGCTGAAGTACGAAAAGTCTTTCAGCTCGGTTGATATGAGTGCGATGTTCTGTAGATAAACTGTCACAACTGCCATCTACTGCCTATAGTACCATGAGGTGTAGGACAGGCGGTGGAAAAAGGGGGGGGGGGGGTGGACGTTGAGCCTGAGGAATTAGGGCTACCTGGCTGGTGCAGTCCCCGTGAACTGTGCAGGTTAGTGTCTTCCTTTTAACCTCTCACACCTTTCCGAGGATTCGAACCCGGGTCTCCCGAAGGATAACTCGGCCATCGCTCCTCAAAGAAGATTTGCTTCATGATTAAAATAGAGTAACCCGGAAACAACCTGGTTACACAAAGAAATCCCTGCATTGAG
>OY992889.1:98881840-98951840 GCA_963921405.1 Cepaea hortensis | reverse complement strand
AGAACTAGACCTTTCCCTTCCATGGCGATGAGTGCATGGAGAGCTAGACCTTTCCATTCCATGGCAATGAATGCATGGAGAACTAGGCCTTTCAATTCCGCGGCGATGAGTGCTGGTGTCCAACTAACTAAACACCTAATTAACCAACTAACTAAAGACATAACTAACGAAATGAGAAACGACTTAATTAACCTAACGACTTAACTAACGAACTAATACATTAATGAACAAACTAGCGTGGAAACTAAAGAACAATATAACAAACTAACTCAATAACAAAGTAAGAACGAATTAGCGAACTAGCGAATTAACAAACGATCTAACTAATTAACAAACGATCTAAATAATTAACAAACGATCTAACTAATTAACAAACGATCTAACTAATTAACAAACGAAATAAGTAACTAATCTACACTGTAACACGAGACTGGTCTTCTGTTGTCAGAAACGCACATCACTGCTCTGCCTCATTCTGATCGCTAACCACGTGATGTCTCTAAAGTGTCCTGATCATCTCCCCCAAGAGTTCTTTATCCGCAGCTTCTTTCTCCCTCTGGCCCACTGAAACATAGCCTCTCAACTAACTCACTTCTAGCCGTCTATTCTTAGCTATCCACTGCAGCTCCACCCACGCTCTCTCCATTTTATTAATTTCTATGCCTACTTCTCTTCTCCGTGTCATTCTAGGTCTTTTTCTATTTCTTTTGGATTCCAGACAAAGGCGGGTCCGGATCCGGTCAGGGATATGCACTACTGACGAGCTCAAACGAGAGCGAAACTCGAGTCTAGTGCTTCCATATTGACGTGGATAGGCCTTAGGTTCATACCAGAATATGATCGGCGTTGCCAGTAGTGGGTTGTGCTCAATATTTAAATTTCAAATCCCGAAACAACCAAATAATCAGTTTCTAGTTATACTATTCTCGGGTTTTCTCAATGTGTTTCCTATCCAGCGCCAACGTCTTTTTTTTCACTTCTTGATTCTTTGGTATTTATCTAGTTCTCTCCATGAGCTTCACATTGATGATTCTGTCATACCATTGTCATTCTTATGTTCTCTCCATGAGCTTCACTTGATGATTCTGTCATACTATTGTAATTCTTATGTTTTACGCAGGCACCAATAAGTGAAAGTTTGTAGTTTAAATGTGATGGTTCTTCTGTTCGTCCTCCATTTTGTTGTCCTGGTCTACAGTTCTCGACACGAGCACTGATTTAGCGCTATCGGTAAACAGTATAAGCTTGGTGCTGTATTCAATATTTGTTTGTCTTCCACAATTCCCAGTGCTATAACAGTGACCACCACCATAAATGTCCTAGTGCTATAACAGTGACCACCACGAATGTCTTAGTGCTATAACAGTGACCACCACCATAAATGTCCTAGTGCTATAACAGTGACTACCACGAATGTCTTAGTGCTATAACAGTGACCACCACCATAAATGTCCTAGTGCTATAACAGTGACCACCACGAATGTCTTAGTGCTATAACAGTGACCACCACGAATGTCTTAGTGCTATAACAGTGACCACCACGAATGTCCTAGAGCTATAACAGTGACCACCATAAATGTCCTAGTGATATATCAGTGACCACCATAAATGTCCTAATGTTATAAAAATGCCAACCACAAATGACCTAGGAACTTCTACAAATATTCTTATGTTAAAAAGGAACTTCCACAAATGTCCTAGTGGTATAAAAGTGACAACGACAAATGTCCTAGTGGTATAAAAGTGACAACGACAAATGTCCTAGTGGTATAAAAGTGACAACGACAAATGTCCTAGTGGTATAAAAGTGACAACGACAAATGTCCTAGTGGTATAAAAGTGACAACGACAAATGTCCTAGTGGTATAAAAGTGACAACCACAAATGTCCTAGTGTTATAAATGTTACAACCACAAATATCCTAGTGTTATGAAAGTGACAACCACAAATGTCCTAGTGTTATGAAAGTGACAACCACAAATGTCCTAGTGTTATAAAAGTGACAACCACAAATGTCCTAGTGTTATGAAAGTGACAACCACAAATGTCCTAGTGTTATGAAAGTGACAACCACAAATGTCCTAGTGTTATGATAGTGACAACCACAAATGTCCTAGTGTTATACAAGGGACTTCCACCAATGAAATTCCCAGGTAATTTGAGAGCATGCGTAGATATTGAGTCTTTATTTTAAAAGGGTTAAGAATTGGGCACGCAGGCCCGTCTGACATTCTGCCCTTCTTCTCTATTTCCTCTCATACATTCTTTCATTCAACATCTCTTATGAAGCAAATTTTGACAACAAAAGAAAAATAGCATTAAAACGCATGAAAAATAATCAATAACAAATGACTCACTGAGGCAGTGTTTAACATGGGCATTGTAAATATCTAAGGAGGGTGTAACGTGCCATACATAAGGGAATGTTTTTTGGCTAGTTGTCGTTTGAGATAAGTTACCATTATTGTCTTTTTGTGTTATTGTTTATGGGGGAATGTAGTCTGTACTGAGGTAGTGTTCAAACAGGTTGCGAATGTATGTATAATGATTGGTGGTGTCTTTGATTTCTTGTGGAAGATTGTTCCACAACTGAGCGGCAGAGTATTCTAAGCTTGTTTTATATAAGTCTGTCCTAGGTTTAGGGACATGAAGTATATTTAGTCGTTCGCTATGTCTTGCGTTATATTTAAACAATGGTCAAAGGTAGCTTGGAGCATTTTGAAATAGGATTTTGTGAATTAGTTTGGTCTTATTAAAAAGTAGGCGCTTGTGGAGTGGCAGTAACCGAAGACGTTTATGTAGGTTAGAATTGTCGGTAAGCTTTTTACCATTAATTAAACGCACTGCCCTTTTGTGGAGTGAATATAGGCGTTTTGTTATTGATTTGGAGCATCCATCCCAGACTGTGGAGCAGGAATCAATATGTGTTTGATATGTGTTTAATCAATATGTGTAGAACCATTTAAAGATCATCATCATCATGTGCCTTGCCGGTAAGCGTGGGTGGTCATGTTCCGCCGTCTCACTCGATCACCAGAGTCGTGGATCAGCTCTGTGTTCTTGTCTCGACCATGGCATGTGGTCAAGCCATACAGGTGTTTACTTCTCTGCCTGCCCCTTGTTCAGTTCCCCTCAATCTTGCCAGTTGTCACCAAGTTCTCCAGTTTATTTCTTCTCATCATCATCATCATCATCCAGTGTTTTGTCGGCTGGCATGGCGATCATGCATCTCCGATTACATGGACCAATTCGTGTGTTGACTCCCTTCCGTGCCATGTCGTAAGATTGTCAAAGAATTTTCTCACGCTGCCTTCCTTTCTCTTTTTCCCCACAAATCTTTCCGGTTCTCAGTTTTTGAACCATAATTGACCAAAATATGATGACTGCTTCTTTCTGATGTTTGTGATACGTTGTCTTAGTGACTTAGTTTCCCTCAAAATGTCCAGATTGCTCAGTTTGGCTGGACAATTCATTTTCAGCATTCTTCTATATAACCACACCTCCAAGGCTTCAAGCAATTATTTCGCCAGTTATTACTAATTGTCTAGGGTTCCCTGCCGTATGTTAAAATTGGTTCTATGTAAAACGAAATAACTCTATTTCTAACTGTCAAGGACAAGGACATATTGCACAAAATTCATTTGATAGAATGCAGTTTTTTTCTTGTCCTATTCTGTTCCTTATCTCAGTAAT
This sequence comes from Cepaea hortensis, assembly GCA_963921405.1. Taxonomy (NCBI): domain Eukaryota; kingdom Metazoa; phylum Mollusca; class Gastropoda; order Stylommatophora; family Helicidae; genus Cepaea; species Cepaea hortensis. Next base: position 98,948,147 of record OY992889.1, on the reverse strand, counting down.
GCACCTTCCATCTGATGCTATCCATGTGCCTAGATATCTGAATTTCTGCACTTGCCCCAAAACAACCTCATTTACTGTAATAGCACTTTTAGGCATAATCTGTTTCTTTGATATCACAATGACTTCTGCCTTTCTCTTATTCAAACTAAGGCCCATTCTTTCACTTTCTGCAACCACTGTATCTATCATTTCCTGTAGATCGTCCTGACTTTTTACTATCCAGACGGTGTCATCAGCATAACGTAAGTTATTTATATTATGGCCACAAACCAGGATCCATGACATATTTTTTTTTATTTTCTCAGCGTGTAACAATATTCAGACTTCACATATATGTAAAAATAATCAGTTTTAACAAGTAACAATATTCAGGCTTCACAAGTAACAATATTCACACTTCACATGTAACAATCTTCAGTCTTCACATGTAACAATATTCAGTTTTAACAAGTAACAATATTCAGGCTTCTCAACAATCTTCATACTGCACAATAACAATCTTCAGACTACACAATAACAATATTCAGACTTCACAAGTAATAATTTTCAGACTTCAATCTTCAGGCATCACAAGTAACAATCTTCAGACTTCAATCTTCAGGCGTCACATATAACAATCTTCAGATATCATAAGTAACAATCTTCAAACTTCACATGTAACAATCTTCAAACTTCACATGTAACAATCTTCAGACTTCACAAGTGACAATGTTCAGAATACGCATAAATACACGGTGGCCGGAAATACCACATGCTGAATCACATAAAGATATGACATACGGGTGAATGTAGTTGGAACTAGAATAACCAAATATTTGCTGCGGGAATGCCTGGCATTGAAAAGTGAACACTATTGTAGCTACACACGCTCGATTTCAGAATAAACTCTGTAGAGATTTCAACAAGCTCAAACTGACAGCTGTTGCTTTTTGTTAAATAGTTCTATTGACATTGACGTGTGAAGGTGGACGGAAAGGAAGAAATGTGTATTTAATGTTTATATCGTAATCTATCTGGCCAGTAAACCTGCATTCACAGCTTGTCGCTACAGATGTTACCAAAGTTTAACGCTTAGACAACGCGCTCAAGCGACATGTTTCTACAATGTCGGTTTAAGCTGCTAATATCCGTTCATAAATTGTATTGTAATTTGAAGCTTCTGATAATACTTGTTGAATATTCGGTTACAAAATCGACATCACCGCCCTCGGGACATCCATATACAGGCTTCCTCTTTCCCCCCCCCCCCCCGCCTCTCTCTCTCTCTCTCTCTATATATATATATATATATATATATATATGTCTCTCTCTCTCTCTCTCTCTCTCTCTCTCTCTCTCTGCAAAAGCCATCGAAGTGTTCCCATGCATATAGTTCCAGTTTTATAAAGTTAGTTGCGTGTTGCCATCTACCCCAGCATTTACTGGCTGTTTTTGATTTAATGGGCAATTGTTGTTTTGATTTACCAGGCAATTGTTGGAGTAGTTTGCCATTGATTTCTGAACGGCCGAGGCTTATATTGTGGGAATTAACTTAAAGTAGTCTGTTTCCGGCTTCGTGGCTTAGAGGTTAGCGACTTTTCTCCGTAATCTCGTATACTCTCGTGGGTAACGTGATGACGGTTCAAATCAGCAGTGGTTCGAATCGCATCGGTAACTTACGGGGTATATGAGCCGGTCGCTCAGAAAGCAATGGCAAACTACTGAGCGTAATCTTGCCAAAAAATCAACATACAGCTGAAAGATGCTGGTGTTGACAGCGATGTCCTGTAAAGGATATGCCAAAAAAACAAAAGTCTGGTTCCAAATCGTCCGTGGTTACATTCAATTCGCACTCGGTGTGTCGGAGAAATATGAAACTACGCGTCTCATTATCCCCTACACCACGAACGCAGGTTGGTAGTTCCCGTTGTTAGTTGCATATCTTTTAAAGGACGTTGCAGTCAACCCCAGCATTTCTTGACTGTTTGTGATTTTGTGACTAGTTTACGTTCAGTAGTTTGCCATTGCTTTCTGAATGACCGGAACTCATTGTATTAAAATCAGCGCAAAGCCATCTCCTTCCAAATCGCCCGCAGCTGTGTTTCGAACGCCGTGTGTGGGATTACGAACTGCATCCGTAAGCCCTTGGCCACGGAACGGGCTTAGTTCCAGAAGCGGTTTGAATAAAGTCCGTCTGGCTTTTCTCAACGCGGCGCATGTCTCCCGGAACCGCTACTACCTCACTTCTGTTCAAGTATCTACAAAAATAGAACTCAAAGCCAGGAACAAATATAAATATTCCCGCTGCATGTGTCAATAGTTATCCAGATTTCTTTAGTAAAAGCAATGCGCCTTATGCGTACTGGGTATAGTTTAGTTTAGTTTAGTCGACAGATCAACATCACGGCACATAGGTGTAACCCATAAGTGCTCCGTTCTACTCCTATCTCAAGCCTGAGTCCGGAGAGTCTCAGCTCAGTGCACGAACTCCGTAGCACCGGCGAGGATCCTGAAATACTTTGGGTAGATTTTTAACTCGGAATTTTACCCGGGCACCGCCGTTAGACTACACTTTTTTTATTTCCAATTACTAAGGGACTTTTACGTGCGCAACAATACACACGGCTGTCCGATCTCACTACCCAAAGACCAGGGGAAATTTTGTTACTAGTCGATGAGTGATGTGTCGATGGGTTATGTGTCAATGAGTGATGTATCCATGAGTGATGTATCCATGAGTGATGTGTCGATGAGTGATGTATCCATGAGTGATGTGTCGATGGGTGATGTGTCGATGAGTGATGTGTCGATGAGTGATGTGTCGATGAGTGATGTGTCGATGAGTGATGTATCCATGAGTGATGTATCGATGAGTGATGTATCCATGAGTGATGTGTCCATGGGTTATGTGTCGATGAGTGATGTATCCATGAGTGATGTATCCATGAGTGATGTGTCGATGAGTGATGTATCCATGAGTGATGTATCGATGAGTGATGTATCCATGAGTGATGTGTCGATGAGAGATGTATCCATGAGTGATGTATCCATGAGTGATGTGTCGATGGGTGATGTGTCGATGAGTGATGTGTCGATGAGTGATGTGTCGATGAGTGATGTATCCATGAGTGATGTATCCATGAGTGATGTATCCATGAGTGATGTGTCGATGAGTGATGTATCCATGAGTGATGTATCCATGAGTGATGTGTCGATGGGTGATGTGTCGATGAGTGATGTGTCGATGAGTGATGTGTCGATGAGTGATGTGTCGATGAGTGATGTATCCATGAGTGATGTGTCGATGGGTTATGTGTCGAAGGGTTATGTGTCGATGAGTGATGTATCGATGAGTGATGTATCCATGGGTGATGTGTCGATGAGTGATGTATCGATGAGTGATGTATCCATGAGTGATGTGTCGATGAGTGATGTATCGATGAGTGATGTATCCATGAGTGAAGTGTCGATGAGTGATGTATCCATGAGTGATGTATCCATGAGTGATGTGTCGATGAGTGATGTATCGATGAGTGATGTATCGATGAGTGATGTATCCATGAGTGATGTATCGATGAGTGATGTATCGATGAGTGATGTATCCATGAGTGATGTATCCATGAGTGATGTGTCGATGAGTGATGTATCCATGAGTGATGTATCGATGAGTGATGTATCCATGAGTGATGTGTCGATGAGAGATGTATCCATGAGTGATGTATCCATGAGTGATGTGTCGATGGGTGATGTGTCGATGAGTGATGTGTCGATGAGTGATGTGTCGATGAGTGATGTATCCATGAGTGATGTATCCATGAGTGATGTATCCATGAGTGATGTGTCGATGAGTGATGTATCCATGAGTGATGTATCCATGAGTGATGTGTCGATGGGTGATGTGTCGATGAGTGATGTGTCGATGAGTGATGTGTCGATGAGTGATGTGTCGATGAGTGATGTATCCATGAGTGATGTGTCGATGGGTTATGTGTCGAAGGGTTATGTGTCGATGAGTGATGTATCGATGAGTGATGTATCCATGGGTGATGTGTCGATGAGTGATGTATCGATGAGTGATGTATCCATGAGTGATGTGTCGATGAGTGATGTATCGATGAGTGATGTATCCATGAGTGAAGTGTCGATGAGTGATGTATCCATGAGTGATGTATCCATGAGTGATGTGTCGATGAGTGATGTATCGATGAGTGATGTATCGATGAGTGATGTATCCATGAGTGATGTATCGATGAGTGATGTATCGATGAGTGATGTATCCATGAGTGATGTATCCATGAGTGATGTATCCATGAGTGATGTGTCGATGGGTGATGTGTCGATGAGTGATGTGTCGATGAGTGATGTAGCCAGTATCTAGCCGCCGGACTTTACTTCCTGAGACGAGCTATGGTACCTATTTTAGGCTGGGTTGAACTGGATGCCTATGTCAATTTTTAACGAATATAATCCGCTGTGACGCGGATTCAAACCCAAACCCACCGGTCGGTTAGGTCTATCCACTGCGCCACAGCGGCTATCGTGATTCTCTAGTATGCTCAGAGGAAATATCATCATCATGTTCATTGAAGATAAACGTGGACGGTCATGGTTCGCATTTAACACATTTCCAGAATCTTGTATCAGCTCTATGTTCTTCTTCCCATTACATCATGTGGCCAAGTCATCCCTCTGTTTGCCTTCTTGCTCGGTTCACATTAAATTTGCCAGTTGTCACTCAGATTTCTAGTTTAAATCTCCTCATAACTGTCCCCACATACAAGGAGCTTTGCATAAGTCTTTAGCCTGACCACGAAGGAGTAGGCGGAGAAAATTGAAATTTGGCACATGTATAGATCATTAAATTTGTAATGGACATATGAATTATGGATTTCCCTCCACAACTAGTTTTCCCGATATGGTACATGGCACAACACATCCTATTGACCAGATCTGCACATCCAACTCTTTGTCAAAACAATTGAGAAATCAGACGCCAGGACTGTTATAAGCTTCTTAATGTTACAGGGTAAAACACCTACCGAAATACACAGGGAGATGGTGCCAGTGTTTGAGGAAGTCTGTCCTTCGTATGCTTCTGTAAAAAATTGGTGTTTGCAGTTTACGTGTGGCCGTTCCCAAGTTGTTGATCTGCTAAGATCAGGACGACCGTCCTCCGAGTGCAGTGATGCGAATGCTGCAAAAGTGAAGAAAATTATAGACCAGGATAGGAAAATGACAAGTGCAGAGATATCGGGTTCAGCAAAACTGAGTAAGAGTACAGTTTTTAGAATTTTACACAACAGACTGAACATGAGAAAAGTGTGCGCCCGCTGGGTCCCGCACCTGCTGACATGTGAACAGAAACAAACACGGGTTGATTGCTGTGGCCAGTTGCTCAACATGTGGTGGTCGAAAAACATGTTGACGACCACGGTGACTTGGACTCACCATTATGACACAGAATCCAAAATTGCCAGCATGCAGTGGAAAACCCCGGGCTCGCCAACACATGTCAAACCAAGCGCACAAAAATCTGCAAGAAAAGTGATGCTGACTTTTTTTTTTTTTTGGGGGGGGGGGGGGGGGGACATCAAAGGTGTGATATTGAAAGATTACATGCTTCATGGCAATACGGTTAATGGGCAGTGCTATGCAGATCTCCTTATCAAACTAAGAAAGGCTGTGGCCAGAAAACGAGGGATAGCGCGTACACAAATTCTGCCTTTGCTTCAAGACAACGCGCCCTCCCATAAAGCACGGCTTGTGCTGTAAACTGTCAACGATTTGAATATTGACATTCTTCCACACCCACCATATTCTCCAGATTTGGCTCCATAAGACTTCTTTTCTTGTCCCAAATCTTAAAATAAACAGCTGAAAGGAAATCGTTTTGACAGTGACAAAGATGTCATACTGGCTTGTGATAACTGGTTTAGTTCGAAAAATAGGTTGTTTTATTCTGAAGGTCTTTTCAAGGTCAATCGGAGATGGCAGAAATGCATAAATTCAGGTGGTGAAGGAGAAGGAACAAGCACTGTGCCAAATTTCAATTTTCTTCGCTTACTTCTTCATGGTCAGGCTAAAGACTTATGAGAAGCCCCGTTTATCTTGCTTGTGTACGTTCAATTGCTCTCAGAAATTCAAGGTGTTACTGTTTGTCTCTTCAAAGACTTTACGCATTGGTTTTTCTGTCCGTCCATGGTGTTCTTTGCATGTTTCCCAAAAGCCACATTTGCACTGCCAGTGGATATCTCTCTGTGTGTCTGCTTATTGTCCATACTTCAATTGTATAGAACAGTATAAAAAGTTATTTGCATATCCTTTACAAGACGTCACAGCAAACTCCAGCATTTATTGAATGTGATTTTTTGGCAAGTTTACTTTCAGTGGTCTGCTTACAAATCGCCTACTGCTGTCTCGAACGCGATTTGCGCACGTCTTCGCAACAGTTTTAGTACCTAACTTAATTCAAGTCCAACTGACAGGTCTAGAGAATGAACTCACTACATAATCAGATTACAACTAGTACTATTAGCAATAAGACACTTCGCTGGCTGTTAAAATTGAAGACTGAGCTCTTATGAAAAAGTTCTGAGGGCCGTGATGTCAATTCTTAAACTTATCTCATCTCGCCCAAATTAATTGTTTACATTTAGATGTTTTAAATTGCTGAATGTTGCTTTTGTTGCTTATTTTCTCCTTCTTACCGACACCTGCTAACATCTGTTACTAATTGTCCTAGTTAGAGAAGCAATTGATTTCTTCGGGTTTCTTTCCTTTCGCTGTAATCTTGAAAATTGGCTTGTTACTGTCTTTGTTGGAATCGCGGTGGCATCACTGATAGCGCCCTTGTCTGCGAAGACAGTGGGTCTTGTGCAATTCCCATAATAGACAGGGATGTTTTCCTACCTAGTACGGCTTATAGAAAAATGGATTTATTTGGTTGTTTCGGGATTTGAGGTTTGAAGATTGAGTACGACCCACTACTGGCAACGCTAATCGTATTCCGGTACGAACGTTGGGCCGTGTCCGAGTCGGATTAGAAGCACTAGACTCGAGTTTCGCTCTCGTTTGAGCTCGTCATTTGTGCATATTCCTGACAGGACCCGGGAACGAACTCCGGATCACTGGGGTGTGAGGCGGGTGTGTAACCACTTGATCACGCGGCTCACGCTAGACGCGACCAAATTATCACACTAGAATATCACAACATCACCCATTGTAAGCTAAAGCTCAAAGTTTGTCGATGTGGCCCCGAATGATCAGGTCTTCTCGAACTGGCAAGGCACACCATGCTCCTAAAGTCCAGCGAGCAATGATCAAATTGATTTATTTGGTTGTTTCGGGAATTGAGATTTGAAGATTGAGCACAACCCACAACTCACAACAAATACTGAAAATTAATTGGACAGCCAAATTGAGCAATCTTGACATTTTGAGAGAAGCTAAGTCACAAAAAACAACTTATCACAAACATCAGACAGAGGCAGCCATTGTATTTTCGTCACCTTATGAGAAGACAAAATCTGGAATATGTTGTGACCGCCGGAAAGATTTGCGGAAGGAGAGATAGAGGAAGACAGCGGGAGAAGATTCTTGACAGTCTTGTGTCATGGCACGGAAGGGAGTCAACACACAAACTATCCATGCCGTAAGAGAAGACAATTTGTGGAGAAGCATGATCGCCCACGCCAGCCGGCAAGGCACTGGATGATGATGATGATGACCGCTCTAGTATCGCCCGGGCCTCCACCTCTCATCTCGTGGCCTAGGAAGTCTCCGTGACGTAGTGGTTACGGCGGCTGTCTCGCGCTCAGCAAGTTGTAGATTCGATTCCGGGCTATGTCGTTCGGTTCACGAGTGACGTTTTCTCGGATACTCCTGGGTGTCTACAGAGTGTGTGCTTTGTAGGAAGCTTTCAGCATGACGCCCTGGGGAAAGAGACAGAGCCATATGGGGTAAACCCGGTGTAACGAAGTCGATCCTCTAGTCTTTAACCCTGTTTTACTCTCGTGGCCTAGAATATCTAGAAGTCTAACGCTTCACGTCCCCAACGACAATTTCTGACATTTCGCTGGTGGCGGGATAGCGGGTTCAACCCCTAAACCGGTCAGCTGGACTAAAACGTTGAATTCCTGTCCTTGACTTGATGACGTCAATTACAAGTATCTCAGAAGTCGGAGTGGGTTCTCTTGATTGCGGGAGGGGGGGGGGGGGGGCTCTGGTAATAGGGAAAGCTAACCCCCACGCAAAAATATGTCTAGTGCACTCCCTAGTACAGTGGTTCTCAACCTTTTTTGGCCCGTGCCCCCCTTCACCATATTTTCAGAACATCATTCCCCCCTTTCGTATTTCCTACCTAAAAGTCCCACCCCGCCCCTACACTGTGTACGTAATAATGGAAGCTAAATTTAATAGCACAAGACTAGACGTCCACATAAAACATGATTTGTGGGTCTACTTACTTAATAAATTGAATTTTAGAAGGGCGAGACGTACAGAACCGTACAGTATGGAGGGAAAAACAATATCATGTTATTGGTTCTTGTATTAGCGTGATCTTGAAACAAACTTAATTTCCCCCCCCCCCCCATAAACCATAAAATCTCCGGGGGTGGGGGGGGGGGATTTCCCACCGGTTGAGAACCACCGCCCTAGTATATGCAACAACTAGTAGTATTAGCACATGTCTGAACTAGGTTCGAGTTCAAAGCACTAACTCCGTAGCTCCAGCGACGACCCTCAGGAGTCTCCGGGGGGAAAATGCATTCGTGAACCGAAACGCGACCCCACTGACACTTGTGGATATTCGTGATTAAGTGAGGTTCGTCATCGTGGCACTCCAGACAGGTTCATGGGTGCTCCTATCTCCTCCTTGACATCTCCGCCATCGTGTATCGACTGGTCGAACCAGTTCTGTGTTAGTTCATCAAATGTCTTATGTTATTGACAAAATGTTCGTGTCTGGCGATTTGTTTATGGATATCTCCATCTGCAATTCATGAGGAGAATTGTGCAATTAAAGATTAACCTACGACAGGCTGGGGAAGCAGACAGAAGGTTAAACTGTCTATATGGAGATTCCCCAGACGAAACAAGGAGATTTAATGCATTTCATTACAGAACAACAAAGGTCAGCATGGCTGAATGGATAAGAACGCGTGTTCTTAAACATCCGGTGTGCTGATGCCGAGGTTAGGGGTTAAACCCCTACACCGGACAGTTGGACTAAAATGTTGACCTATCGTCCTTGACATGGAGGACGTAAATTACAAGTACATCTGAAGTCGGAGTGGGTTCACCTGATGACGAGGGACACTGTTAATAGGGAAAGTTAATCCATTGCAAAATTCGGTCCAGCACTACTAGAAGTAGTACAGACTACGCTTGAGGTCACAGCGAGCGAGCGCAACAACAAAAAACATCGAGCGAGCGAGCGCAAACTACAAAATAAAAAATTACAGAACAAATGATTAAATGGCTTGGCTAACTTAGAAGAATGCTCTGGAACCAGCATAATCCACAAAAAGCCATATTGTAACCACAAAAAGCCATATTGTAACCACAAAAGGCCATATTGTAACCACAAAAAGCCATATTGTAGAAACATAATGGATACAGAGCAAGGGGAAGATCAAGTAAGAGATGGAGTGATGGAATCAAGAACAATTTTAGAGAACTGAATACCAACTTATAAAGAGATTTAGAAAGAGGTCTTAACAGATTTTTTCATCTGGCCTCAACACTTCACCAAGGTGAGGGAAGAGAAGAAGAAGAGGAATTACTAGGTTAAGTTAATAAGTAAGTCACAAATGGCTGTAGAAAAATAACTAAAGATGATAACTTGAAACAAGTTTATGTTTATACATACATTGTCGCTTTATTTCTCAACATAATTTCCACCAACATGGATGCACTTATCCCATCGTTTTATCAATCCTCCCAAACCGGCTGCATAGAACTACGTGCTTTGTTCTCATTGACCTACCATCCCACAGAACTGTGTGACTTACTTATTGACTCGCCCTCTTAACATTTTCTACCAAACTATGCACCACTTTACGGGAAATCGCTAGGGGCTAAGTCCACTGAAAACCCACCTTGGCGGGAGACATTTCGCGAGAGACGCCGAAGTTGAATGTGAAGTGAAAACGTGCTGAGGTTGACTGCGACGTTCTGTAAAGGATATGCCACTAACTTGTATCTTTATATAGGGGAGCCGTGTGGCGCAATGGCTGGTACGCTTAGCTGGACGCCTGCTGGTCAATTTCTCGAATCCCCTTTGAGATGGGTTGTCGTTTTTCTCCCCACTAAATTTTCTTCCTTTGTCGGTTTTTTAAAATGATTTCTTGGCAAGTTTACGCTCAGTAGTTTGTCATTGTTTTCTGAATGACCGGTACTCATACAATTGCATGAAAACCAGCGCAAGGCGGTGTGTTTCAAATCTCCCACAGCTGTGTTTCGAACGCGGCATGCGGCTCTGCGAACTGCGTTCGTAACCCATTTGCCACATTGCCGGCTCTTTGCTCGTCCCAGCATAAATGTGGGTGTCAGGGAATTCCCGGAAGGTTGAAATGGCTGGCCGGATATTTGGCACACCATGTATCGAATCCTGAGTGGACTAAAATTTTGAGACTAGTGTTTTATATATATATATATATATATATATATATATATATATATATATATATATATATATATATATATATATATATATATATATATATATATATATATATAAAGAATGTATGTCTGTAAGTATGTCTGTGTGTCTGTATGTATGTATGTATGTATGTATGTTATGCGTTCGCGAACGGTCCATCCGAATGAGATGAAATTTTCTACACGTCTTCTTCTCATTCCGGTGCTGCCAACTGTTATAGTTTGATAGTGTACAAACAGTTATTTACTTAATATTATTTAATATTTTAATTTACATTATAATATATATATAGCGAGGGGACATAACTTCTAATAGCATTGCTATATATGTAAAATTGCTGCATATTTCTCATATAGGTGGACCTTTTGGCTACAGTTATCTACAGGTATGCATATGCGTTATAATCCTCCTCCTCCTCCTCCTCCTCCCTCCTTTTCCTCCCTTTTCTTCTGCTGCTGCTATTGCTGCCGCCATTCCATTTACCCAAGTGAATTGTTGGGGGAAGATGTAAAGATCTTTCAAGTGCTCTTTCTAATGCTCCTCCTCCTCCCCCTCCCCTTCCTCATCCCTCTCCTCCTCCCCCTCCTCCTACTCCTCCTCCCCTTATCCTCCCTCTCCTCATCCCCCTCCTCCTCCTCCCCTCCTCCTCCTTCTCCCCTCCCCTCCTCCTCCTTCTCCCCTCCCCTCCTCCTCCTTCTCCCCTCCCCTCCTCCTCCCCCTCCTCCTCCTCCACCCACTCCTCCTCCACCCACTACTCCTCCTCCCCTCCTCCTCCCCCTCCATCCCCTCCTCCTCCCCCTCCATCCCCTCCTCCTCCTCCCCCTCCTCCCTCCTCCTCCTCCTCCCCTCCTCCTCCTCCACCTCCTCCTCCCCCACTTTCTCCCCCTTATCCTCCCCTCCTCCTCCTCCTCCTCCTCTCCTGCTCCTCCTCCCCCTCCTCCTATTCTTTCTCCCTCCTCCTCCTCCTCCCCCTCCTCCCCCTCCTTCCCCTCCTCCTCCTCCCCCTCCTCCCCCTCCTCCTCCCTCCTCCTTCTCCTTCCCCTCATCCTCCTCCTCCTCTCTCCTCCTCCCCTCCTCCCCTCCTCCTCCTTCTCCCCCTCCTCCTCCTCCTTCCCCTCATCCTCCCTCCTCCTCTCCTCCTCCCCCTCCTCCCCCTCCTCCTCCTTCTCCCCCTCCTCCTCCTCCTCCCCTTCCTCATCCCCCTCCTCTCCTCCCCTCCTCCTCCCCTCCCCCTCCTCCTCCTCCCCTCCTCCTCCATCCTCCTTTTCCTCCCCTCCTCCCCCTCCTTCTCCCCCTCATCCCCCTCCTCCTCCTTTTTCTTCTGCTGCTGCTGCTGCCGCCGTTAGGGGCTGGGAGATGCCGGGCCAGGTCGTCTTTTTTGGGAACGGAAGCAGTGGCCGAATATGAATTAAATGAGATGCTCCCGCCAGGGACTGGGCGAAGCCGGGCCGGGTCAGCTAGTACCTTATAAACCTCGTACGGGAAAAAGATCCTTTACTTACGTGTTCTTTACTTGTGCTGTCTTGATGTCTTTGAAGTATCCTAATTTATTCTGGTATATCTTCTATAGTTACGATGTCCCAAGAATCTTCTTCTTCTCACTTTTCTTCCTATGCTTCTTCTTCTTCTTCTTCTTCTTCTTCTTCTTCTTCTTCTTCTTCTTCTTCTTCTTCTTCTTCTTCTTCTTTTCTGTTATATCTTCTATGGGGCTTAGGAACCAGCACCTATCACATTATCTATAATATGTTGTTTCGTAGAATAAAGCAAAGGAGAAAATGGTTGCAGATAGGTCACACAACTGAGCATATGAGACGTCACATGGTGGGAATGACCATGTGTTCACATGCTTACATTGTGGACGAATATTTACAGCGCGAATTGATCTGTTCAGTAACATTCAATACCCCCGTGGGCTGTAGTTAGTATGCCTTTTTTGAAGCACAACGTAACAAACGTCTGTCAAGTTGGCAAAGTAACAGTAATTGCTTTATCTGAGAAAGGTGAGGCTTTGTGGCGTAGGTGGTAATGCTGTTCCTGTTGAAACATTGGTCATGGTTCAATCCCCGGCATTTGCAGGAGCTATTTTCTTGGCTGTTAGGTCGACCAGGCGATAGAAAATGAAAGAAAAGTTAACGTATCCCCCATATTGGATACTGACGTTGTGTGTGAAGTGGTGGGCCTTCGTGTCTTCTATGCTATAGCATATGACGAGATCTGGCCTATTCCCTTCCTCGTCGCTTGAAGGTGAGGACTTAGGAATCAGTGGCTGTGAGACTTCGTGAGGCATACATTTCGCATGATGCCCCAAGGATTAATGCCCCGATCAGACTCAGCATCGTCAAGTGTCCTGTCATCTATCTTCTGCAGAGTATTAGCTTTCCCGTGGCTCCAAATTATCCACAGAGTACATCATTTAATGTGTTGATTTTTTTTTGATTTTTTTTTTAGGGGTGGGGGGGGGGGGGGGTGGGGCGGAATAGTCTCGAGGTATGGTGTCCGCCTCGAGTGCTGGAGGTCCCGGGTTCAAGCCCCGGTGAGGGCCGGGATTTTTTCACGTGGACTTCTAGTACCAAAATTGCCTCTGGTCTCTGTGTAGTGAGGTCGGACGGCCCTGTGTATTGTTGCGCACGTAAAAGGTCCCTTGGCAGTTGGAAATCGAAAAAGAGTTGCCTAAAGGCGCTGCCCGGGCAAAATTTCGAGTTAAGCATCTACCCAAAGTATTTCAGGATCCTCGCCGGTGCTACGGAGTTCGTGCACTGAGCTGCGATTCTCCGGACTCAGGCTTGAGTTAGGAGTAGAACGGAGCATTTATGGATTACACTCGTGTGCCGTGATGTTGATCTGTCGACTAAACTAAACTATGGGTTGATATAAGTACACGCCATGACGAAAACCATGAAGGAATCTTCTTTGAATATCTTCCTATATTCCCTACATAATAATCATTGCCTGGAGAGAATGATTCCGCAGGACATGACTCTGGAAACTGACCTACCCCCAGTTTTCAGAGAAAAGGCTACACTGACACTTTATCATATTGCGTCTGGTACATTAGTATTGGAACTCTTCGCTGGTTGTTGAAGATGAGAATGGAACACGTAAGGGAATGCCCCGAGAGTTGTGACGTTGGTTGTGAATTCAATTCAGCTCTTGCCAGTTGTCAAAAAGTGTTCCAGTTTGCGTTTCAGACCGGCTGGTCAATATATTCCAGATGCAGAGATGCATGCTTTTGACTTCAGCTGCTAAATATCCACAAAAGATCAAACACTGCAGGCATTATGAGGGCTTAAACAGGTTTAGCCTGTGTTCATCCTGCGCGGACAGATTTCTGGGCCGGAAAACATAACAGATGCAAAGATTAACGAAGACGAAATTTTAAACTTAAGCTGTGCATGTTGTGCAGAAAAACGGAAAGGGGTAGTATCAGAATGAATGCTCACCGGAGAAATATGATGATCTGAAAATTGATAGAAATGTTCTGAGGCAGAAGATGGGGATAATCACAGGCTGAGATGCATTTCAGATGTGGTATCAATGGCTTGAGAGGGTCTTTGGAACTTCTGTCGCATACGCTTGTGGTCACATGACGCCATGGATTGTACAGGGCCAAATCGATATGCCACTGGCACAAGGTCCTAGATGTCGTCAGGTGCTGTTTACACTCAACTTGGAGTGTAATAATTGGATTTGGCATAGAGATGACTTGCACGACACTGATACCTGGCCATTCCTACACGCCCCGTCATTCCACCGACTGATTTAATCAATGAGCAATATATTTAAATTGAATAACGAAGACACAAACAATAGATTTCAAGATTTATTGCCTGTAAAGTTTCGCTGCATTTCGTTGAGTACATTCTGCAGAAATCACGCAACATAAACTAAGGTAATTAGATAAACCCTTGAAGCTGAAATATACAACACACATATTCAAACAGTATACGTACGTAGGTACTAATGGATATAGGAAATATTAGACATAAATTAGAAATTTTGAACTTTTTCTTCTTCGTCTTCTATTTCTTCTTCTGCTTCTGCTTCTTCTATTTCTTCTTCTGCTTCTGCTTCTTCTTCTTCTTCTTCTTCTTCTTCTTCTTCTTCTTCTTCTTCTTCTTCTTCTCCTTCTTCTTCTTCTTCTTCTTCTTCTTCTCTTCCTCTATTTACCTCGGTGAAGTGTTGGAGAGAAGTGTAAAGATCTTTCATGCGCTTTTTCTAATGCTCTTTATAAGTTCGTATTCATTTCTGGAAGTTTTTTTTGTTTCTTGATACCAACACTCCATCTTTTACGTGGTCTTCCCCTTGCTCTATATCCATCACATTTCTTCAAAGTGGCTGTTTGTTATAGATGGTACGTGAAATCTTTTTTTTTTTTTTTTTGAAGTGCATGACTGGTTTCAGACCTATTCGTCTTCTAATTTCCTCATTCTCAATTCTATCTCTCCCGGTTATTCCCGCAGCTCTTCTAAAGCAACCCATCTCTGTTGTAAACATTTTGCTCTTAATTGTTGCAGTAAGCGTCCATGTTTAACATTGGTAATGTAATATTGGCCAAAAAAAAATTTACTTTAGCCTTCTAGGTTTCTTTCTCTGCGAAAGACGTGAAAATTTTTAACACTAATTATTAATGTACTTTCCTCTTAATTTTCCAAATGTATCTCTGTCAACATTAACACATTTTTCTTATCCCTGTGTGGGTGTTTGAAGCATAGAAATGCAAGCTCTGCTTACCGCCAAGCTACCTCACGTTCAACATCTGAACCAACAGCGAAACGTTTCCTACCAAAAATATGAACATGTAATGGTCACTGAACAGGCCAACATCTCTCGAGGATAAGTGGCGTTTTGAAAGTCGAACAATTTATCACCACTAGTAGTTCATTTTTCAACTGGGTTCATCGAGCTGTGTGTGAACTGGTTGCGACTTGGGCACCGAATCGGAGGGAAAATCTCGATATCAGACTTACTATGGTAAATGCCAGAACATCTACGGGCTTCTAGCTGCCAAGGCTTCAGATTTCAGATTTACAACTAAGGATTCACAACCGGTCACCTCGAGAGTCTCCGTGGCGAAGTGAATATGTCATCTGCCTCTCGGTCCGAAGATTGTGGATTCTGTTCCGGGCTATTCTTTCGGTTCAAGAGTTCAGTTTTCTCAGAGTCTGCCGGGATTCCTCGCTGGAGTTACGGAGTTCGTGCCTTATGCGACGCTTTCTGCGGGTCGCCCTGGGAAAAGAGACTGATTATTCTATTGTGATTATTATTATTATTATTATTATTATTATTATTATTATAAATTACTTAAAACAATTTACAAGTTTTTAAAGGTTGCTGCAGAATAGAGTAGTGAGACCTGTGTTTCTATGCGTATCTGGAAGGTTGCTGGTGGTGTCGAGTAGTGCTTCGTGAAAGATCAAGTAAAGCTCCCTCTAACACGTCTAATATATGGTGTATTTTTAATGACTGTGCAATGTTTGAAAATATTGCCGGTCCAAGTTTTGTATTTACCGATTATGTTGCATGAACATTAAAGAGGGTGAATACAAAACTTGGATCAGCAATATTTTCAAACACTGCACAGTCATTAAAACTACATCCTATAGATCAAACGGCGCTCAGTTGGTGATGTGGTCGGTACCTGGCAGGTTGCCTTTACTTCTCAAGACATTTCCTGGTTCCTATTGTAGGTGGGGTCGATGGGGGAAGCCCATGTGAATTTTTTTAAATTTGAAATTGCCTTTATGCGGATCGAAACAAAAACCACTGGTACGGCAAGCAAGCGGCTAACGCTAAACTAACCAGGGAGTAAGAAAAAGAAGAGGAGAAGGAGGAAGAGGTAGAAGATGATGCAGAAGAGAAATTGTAGGAGTATTATTCAAGTTCACTATTTATACAAATCACCTCTGGTAATCTGTGTGTCATCTGTGGCAGAGTATTCAGTTACGAAGTGATCTTCTATTACATTCATCAAACATAACATGCTAGTAAATTTGAACTTCATCACAGAAGCCACAAAAACTATGTTGCGCGATTTACTGCCTGGCATATTTCGTCGCTTGTCATCAGATGCATACTGCAGAGTTATATCATCATCATCATCATCATCATCATCATCATCATTATTATCATCATCATGCAGTGCCTTGCCTTCTAGCGTGGGCGATCATGCCTCTCCACAAATTGCGGTCTCCGACAGCATGGATCAGTTCGTGTGTTTATTCCCTACCATGCCATGACACGAAACTGTTATATCAAATCATGTGAATAAATTAATAATACTTCAGCTGAAACAATTAAAATGGATAGTCACAGGTATTATTCAATGGTGTTATCTCCACCGTAAATCGGCACTTTCTTCCCCATTCATCTTGAAATATTTTACCAAGTGTTTTTGACTTAAATCTTTAAATTGCCCGTCACTTAAAATTGCTGAAATATTGTTCCAAACTGAAATAAACCCAGTAATTGAGATTCTTGAATCCCCCGCGCGCTCTCTTCTGACGACTGGGCTGGAGCAGACATTGCCTACATAACTCTTCTATTTTGTGTCTGAGCTGATATATTTACGAAGAGCACAGTTGTTTAAGCTGTCCACATCCATCTGTCTGTGTTTACCTCTCGCCATTTTTACCGAATATTTACAGATTTATGGTGATTTTTTCTTGCACCTCTTGCATCGTTAGCTCCCCAGTCGTCTCATTTGCCTTGTGTGTGGGTGTCTGTGTGTGTGTGTGTGTGTGTGTGTGTGTGTGTGCGCGCGCGCGCGCGCTCGCGCTCTTGATGAGTTATATTATAACATACACAGCTCTTAGTCTGTGTTTCTTCTGTTATATATCTTCGATAGTCTCAATATTGTTTTTAAAATCCACATATCCACAACCACAAAGCTCCAACTCCACAAGGGGATCTGTTGTACAGATGGCGAGCGTCACGTGGATTGAGTTCATTGAAAGGACTCAGTCTGACCACAATAGCCCGCCCTAGGACCTTGACATCGCCAATCATTTCCAGGAAATCAGCCAAAGATGCTTGTGAACTCATGTATGTTAAATGCAGCATTCATTGTCCAGAATCTGCGTGCATAGAGAAGAGCAGGCCATACGCAAAGTTTCAGCAATCGGGATTGTGTACTTTTGCGTCTCTATACATCCAGTGCCTTGCCGGCTGGCTTGGCGATCATGCTTCTTATTGTGATCTTCTACGGTATATATCAATTCGTGTGTTGTCTCCCTTCCATGCTATGACTCAAGACTGTCGAGAATTTTCTCACGCTGTCTTCCGCTAATTCTCTTTCCACAAATATTTCTGGTTGTCACGACATGTTCCAGTTTTTGTCTTCTCATAATGTGGCAAACAAATGATGACTGCTTCTTTCTGATGTTTGTGATAAGTTATCTTTGCGACTCAGCTTCCCTCAAGAAGTCCAGATTGCTCATTTTGGCTGTTCAGCATTCTTCTATAAAACCGCATCTCCAAGGCTTCTAGACATGTTTCGCCTGTGTACTAACTGTCCATGACTCGCAGCCGTATGTTAAAATTTGTTCTATGTAACATGCAAGAACTCTTTTTCTAACTTCCAAGAACAAGGACCCATTGCTTAACATGTTCTTGGTCTGATAGAATGCAGTTTTTGCTTGTCCCATTCTGTTCTTTATCTCTGTGATGTATCTTCCATATGATGTTATCTCCGTAATCCATCTTCCATCTGAT
The DNA here is from genome assembly GCA_963921405.1 of Cepaea hortensis. Classification (NCBI taxonomy): domain Eukaryota; kingdom Metazoa; phylum Mollusca; class Gastropoda; order Stylommatophora; family Helicidae; genus Cepaea; species Cepaea hortensis. The sequence continues at coordinate 98,929,795 of OY992889.1, read as the reverse complement.
GTTATCCTTGCGCGTCAAGACTATCTTAAACAGAAGTATATGACTCGCAAACACGTGAACCTGGCGTTGGTGGCATCGACAGGAGGCTAGATTCACAATGAAATTAGGGCGGTGTAACGAGGGTTGGATGTCAAATCTAGCCCGTTTAGCTTAGGGAGAGTGGAAGAGAGAGACTGGCCACCTATTTCTCCGTGTACTTAGGCTTCAAACAATATGATGACCCCAACATTTCCCCTACCCCGGCACTTGTTCTGTGGAAGCCACGGAAGGGTAGTGGCTAGACGCTGACTTGCTGACCCGATGCTATTTGGGCGAATTTGAATCCTCCCGAGTCGACGCAGCCTGAATCGGGTACCAGGAAATGCCTTTGGAAGTAAAGGCGCCCGGGTTGATCCTGACCACATCACTAACCTAGTCTTGATTGGTCTGTAACAGTATGGGTGTAGCACCGTATGTCGAAATCGTTTTAAAGCGTGTAAGGGTCTTGAGAGTTGGAAATCAACGGTAGCTTTAGATAATAAAGTAGACAATTTTGAGAACAAATGTCTTAGAAGAATTCTAAACATCCAGTGGACAGATTTCAAAACCAATGCGCAAATAAGACAAGAGACTAAGCAAGATATTGTATCCAATTTTATTAGAAAACGCCGTTGGAACTACATCGGCCATGTACTCAGAATGGACAAGACAAGACTTCCCTACCAAGCCCTCTTGTGGTCACCAGTAGGGAAAAGAAAACAGGGAAGACCAAGAGAGACCCTGCGTAAAACCATCATCAGAGAAGGCTCATTCAACGGCCAAGTAAACATCCAAGATCTACAACAGGTAGCAGCGTCCATGACTCGCAGCCGTATGTTAAAATTTGTTCTATGTAAAATGCAAGAACTCTTTTTCTAACTTCCAAGAACAAGGACCCATTGCTTAACATGTTCTTGGTCTGATAGAATGCAGTTTTTGCTTGTCCCATTCTGTTCTTTATCTCTGTGATGTATCTTCCATATGATGTTATCTCCGTAATCCATCTTCCATCTGATGTTATCCTTGCGCGTCAAGACTATCTTAAACAGAAGTATATGACTCGCAAACACGTGAACCTGGCGTTGGTGGCATCGACAGGAGGCTAGATTCACAATGAAATTAGGGCGGTGTAACGAGGGTTGGATGTCAAATCTAGCCCGTTTAGCTTAGGGAGAGTGGAAGAGAGAGACTGGCCACCTATTTCTCCGTGTACTTAGGCTTCAAACAATATGATGACCCCAACATTTCCCCTACCCCGGCACTTGTTCTGTGGAAGCCACGGAAGGGTAGTGGCTAGACGCTGACTTGCTGACCCGATGCTATTTGGGCGAATTTGAATCCTCCCGAGTCGACGCAGCCTGAATCGGGTACCAGGAAATGCCTTTGGAAGTAAAGGCGCCCGGGTTGATCCTGACCACATCACTAACCTAGTCTTGATTGGTCTGTAACAGTATGGGTGTAGCACCGTATGTCGAAATCGTTTTAAAGCGTGTAAGGGTCTTGAGAGTTGGAAATCAACGGTAGCTTTAGATAATAAAGTAGACAATTTTGAGAACAAATGTCTTAGAAGAATTCTAAACATCCAGTGGACAGATTTCAAAACCAATGCGCAAATAAGACAAGAGACTAAGCAAGATATTGTATCCAATTTTATTAGAAAACGCCGTTGGAACTACATCGGCCATGTACTCAGAATGGACAAGACAAGACTTCCCTACCAAGCCCTCTTGTGGTCACCAGTAGGGAAAAGAAAACAGGGAAGACCAAGAGAGACCCTGCGTAAAACCATCATCAGAGAAGGCTCATTCAACGGCCAAGTAAACATCCAAGATCTACAACAGGTAGCAGCGAACCGCCAGACGTGGAGAGCCATGACTTCTGCACTATGCACCGACTTAGGCTCAAGAGGAAAGACTAACTAACTAACTAACTAAGGGTCTTTTACTTACAAAAGATGTGCACCAGTACAGCCATCTTGGGACAGCTGTAACCTGTTCCTGCAGTGAGACGCCGTCGTGATTTGGAGGTGACAGTTTCGAATTCTGGTCGGTAACTATAGCTTTTAATTTGTATGTTGTCTAGTACGCCCTCTAGTTTCTACTTCCGTCTTCTACTTCTATGAGCGTCAAACATTACGTGTGTGTTTATTTATGAACTGTCTTAGTGGCCTCACAGGTTTCCGCAATTGATATTTCTTGTAGAGACCAGAACAAAACATACCTTTTGCAAGATGGAAAAATATGTCAATGAAATACTCAATTGCAGTGATAAGAAAGTGTTTAAGTGCTATTTAAAACGTATAGGCATACTGTTGTAAGTATGTGAAACGTAAAGAAGAATGTGAAAAAAAAACGAAAAAAAATTTGTAAGTATAAGAAAACAAGCTGAAAGATATCTCATGACAGTGAACATGGGATTTCTGAGGAAAACGCAAATAATACCATGGACGGACAGAAAAACGACTGAGACAATTCTTTAATAAACAAATGAAACCCGTAAATTAATTAGAGACATGAGACGTAGACGGTCAAGATGGATTGGGTGTTTTTGAGAAATAAACTTGAAAATGTAGGACAAATGGCAAACTTGATGTTAAAAGAGAAAAGGGAAGGCAAGGTAATAAATACCCGGATGGCTTGGCCATAGAGCAAAATCGCAACAAGGAAATATACCTCATCCAATACCAGTGATTGTGATTGATTGATTGATTGATTGATTGATTGATTGATTGATTTAGGAGCCGAGATGGCACACTATGCTTGAACACATTTTTAGGCATGGCACATAATGATGACAACATAACGAATACTCCATGTCAGCATTTCTAGAAATTACTTTTGGTAATCTGTATATGGGCATGGGGTGGAATATTCAACTATAAGTCGGTCCCAGGTACTGAGCCTAAAAGTGCTTATAATATCAAGAGCCGGTTGTTGTTTTTTTTAGAGGTTCAAAATATAAATGACACCGATTGTGCTGTTTGAATTGTTAGCTTGCCACTGTTAATCTAGCTGTACATCTCACGGTATGATATCCAACCTATCCTACATCTACAGCTGAAGGAAGCCTTTGTTCTGGATTGTTTAATCCTTTTGTGTGGCTCATAATGACTTTAATACCCAAACATAGTTGCTATATTGTGCTTGCTTTCGTTCTGCTATTAATAGCACAGTTTCTTGTGTGTGTCTATTGTGATAAGTTGTAAAATGGTGTTCATTGTTGTTCTTTCAAGGATAGAACAGTAAGCTTTACTGTAATGAATTACTATATACTGTCTTGTGGGTCTGGGAGTCTGGTTAGCGCAGTCGTTACCATGCTTTCCTGTCTGCCATTTGTCATATGTTCAAACCCCCCATTAAGGCAGTTTTTGTTTGTATTAATTGGCCTAAGTTCCCTGGGTTCTTTCGTAGACTAGGGCAATGAGTGAAGCACCAAATGACGACAGAATCGGTAAGCTCTACTAGAATACGATCGCAAATGAAAAAACAATGTACGTTCGTGTTAAAACTTTCGACACCACACACACACACACAAACAACACACACCGATACAATTACAGGTAGGCCCCAGTGAACGTCGGTGTTAAGTTCTTGGAAACCGCGATGTTAAGTGAAACGACATATAGCGAAACATTTTCCCATAGAAAAAAAAAATGTTTTGCAGGACATCGCTGTCAACATCAGCATCTTTCAGCTGATTGTTGATTTCTTGGCAAGATTACGCTCAGTAGTTTGCCATTATTTTCCCATAGAAATAAATTAAATACAGTGTATTGTGTACTACTGTAATGTTTATTTTGATGGTTGTTGATATTTATTGGCTAAATAGGGTTGGTTTAGAGGGCGAGTGGTAGAGTTATTGGGACGTGGAGGCATTAAATTCTGCCTCTTCATCTGAGGAAGAAACTGTAACCTCTTCCTGCCTCTTTTCCTGGCTCTTCTTTGCTTGAATAAAAAATGTGTCCTATGATTGCTGCACAGTAACCATCCTCCTCAGTATCAGCACTTGCCGCGTCACCTGTTGTCTGAATGTTGTGCAGGTGTGAACGCTTCTTAACAAACTCACGACTCGCTCCAAAACTATCATCGGCACTACTAGTACTGCTCTCACCCGCTTTCTTAGGTAGATCTTCATAGAGAGACTTTGCTTTCTCTTGGATAACCATCTTGCTCACAGGCATATTCCGTTGGTTCTGGTTTTCAATCCAGACGGCCAATTGTGCTTCCATGTTCTCCATAAGAATACTTCTGGTACGTTTTTAGCACCCTCTTTGATTTTATCAGCATCTGCATGAATTGTCGTTACCGTCGTTGGAGGTAAACCATGGACTTTACCGATATCAACAGCCCGATCGCCAGCCTCAAAACGACGTTATGGCGAAACGTGGCGACGTGAAGTGAAGTTAGTCCACTATGCGACAACGACGTTATAGCGAAACGACGTATACCGAGGCGACGTATAGCGGGGCCTACCTGTACACGAGAAAACTCTACACACACACACACACACACACACACACACACACAGCCTTTGACTGTGTTCAACATCATATATTTTGGAATATCATGAGAGATATTTTGTTTCCCGCACATTTGATCCACTTAATAGAATCATTATGTCATGAACAACAAGCAGCTGTCACAGTAGCTGGTGAAATAGCAACATGGTTTGAGGTACCCAAGGCCGGGTTGATACGCTTCCTAAAAGTTGGATAAAAGCCGAACAGCAGAGTCGACTCCCCTAACAGCCTGCCATCCATCCTAGAGAGCGCTGAGGGCTAGGAACTGACAGTAGACCTGCTGGATCGTGGCAAATACCCAGATGAATATCTGAAGTTTCAGTTGCCACCAGACATTGTGGTGCGCTCTCCGTCGACTCAGCAGTTGGTACTAATCGTGCTAACTGTTCCGTTCGAATCAAGAGTCGAGGGGCAGCACATATACATAATGGAAAAATACAGTTATATGTCGCAAGCCTGAGACAAAAAGGATATACCGTAAGGCTATTCGCCGTGGAGATAGGCGCAAGAGGGCTTGTTGCCAACTCGGCATACGACGTGCTGAAACAGCTGGGTGTAAAAGTACAAGCAAGAACACGGGAACTTAAGGATGGATCCGAAAGCTGTGAACGGGGTACGAAAAAGGCAACATGGTAGCAACGAAGTCAACTGACTGGGTCAAAGCTAGCCACCCAGGCAAAGGTGAAGAATGCGGCCAACTGCCGAGGGAAGAAGCTGGTTTTGCGACGGTCAGTCACGGAGCATTGTCAACACTAGTAGATGCGCCTGGTGCCCACTGTTTACTCCCCCCCCCCCTCCCCCCAATCCCCATGATGGTGGGATGGCTTCATGGCAGACACATTTAGCTATGTCGATTAGAAATAAACGTCTCGATAAATACACGTGACTGGAGACGTTTGTCTGGTAATCATGACCCAGACAGGTCCGCCATCTGAGAATATAAAGAAGGTAAACGGGCCGACACATTCGGCGAGGGGGGAGGGGGGACACCCTTCTTGTGAACAGAAGCCGCCTGTCGTGCTAGTTCCGTGGCGGAGTTTTTACCACCGCAGGCCTCCATTCTGTCTCCATACCTCTTCGATAAAAATGCAGACATTGTAATGAGAAACGTCAGACATGATGAATTAGTAAGTTGCATATCCTTTACCGGAAGTGGCAGCCAACCCCAGCGTTTTTGGCTGTTTGTGGTTTCATGGCAATTTTCCGTTCACTAAAACATGACGAGAGCAGAAAATATCCATTCGTTCAAGACAGAAGAAAGTGAACATGGCGCAAACTTGTAATGTCTTGGCTCTGTGATCTACAACAGTGGTCAGTGTTCACAAGAAGTGTGGCGCAGATTGACCGTAGAACTGCATGTGTGAAACAGCAGTAGGAAGCTGTGGCACAACCCCAGCACACACGCTAACCTTACATTGTTGGCAACGTGCGTCTTCCTTCTGTTAGCATGTGTGACACAGTAGTAGGAAGCTGTGACACAACCCCAGCACACACGCTAACCTTACATTGTTGGCAACGTGCGTCTTCCTTCTGTCAGCATGTGTGAAACAGTAGTAGGAAGCTATGGCACAACCCTAGCACACACGCTAACCTTACATTGCTGGCAACGTGCGTCTTCCTTCTGTCAGCATGTGTGAAACAGTAGTAGGAAGCTGTGGCACAACCCTAGCACACACGCTAACCTTACATTGCTGGCAACGTGCGTCTTCCTTCTGTCAGCATGTGTGAAACAGTAGTAGGAAGCTGTGACACAACCCCAGCACACACGCTAACCTTACATTGTTGGAAACATGCGTCTTCCTTCTGTTAGCATGTGTGACACAGTAGTAGGAAGCTGTGGCACAACCCTAGCACACACGCTAACCTTACATTGCTGGCAACGTGCGTCTTCCTTCTGTCAGCATGTGTGAAACAGTAGTAGGAAGCTGTGGCACAACCCTAGCACACACGCTAACCTTACATTGCTGGCAACGTGCGTCTTCCTTCTGTCAGCATGTGTGAAACAGTAGTAGGAAGCTGTGACACAACCCCAGCACACACGCTAACCTTACATTGTTGGAAACATGCGTCTTCCTTCTGTTAGCATGTGTGAAACAGTAGTAGGAAGCTGTGGCACAACCCCAGCACACACGCTAACCTTACATTGTTGGCATCGTGCGTCTTCCTTCTGTCAGCATGTGTGAAACAGTAGTAGGAAGCTGTGGCACAACCCCAGCACACACGCTAAACTTACATTGTTGGCAACGTGCGTCTTCCTTCTGTCAGCATGTGTGAAACAGTAGTAGGAAGCTGTGGCACAACCCTAGCACACACGCTAAACTTACATTGTTGGCAACGTGCGTCTTCCTTCTGTCAGCATGTGTGAAACAGTAGTAGGAAGCTGTGGCACAACCCCAGCACACACGCTAACCTTACATTGTTGGCAAAGTGCGTCTTCCTTCTGTCAGCATGTGTGAAACAGTAGTAGGAAGCTGTGGCACAACCCCAGCACACACGCTAACCTTACATTGTTGGCAAAGTGCGTCTTCCTTCTGTCAGCATGTTGTGAAACAGTAGTAGGAAGCTGTGGCACAACCCCAGCACACACGCTAACCTTACATAGTTGGCAACGTGCGTCTTCCTTCTGTCAGCATGTGTGAAACAGTAGTAGGAATCTGTGGCACAACCCTAGCACACACGCTAACCTTACATTGCTGTCAACGTGCGTCTTCCTTCTGTCAGCATGTGTGAAACAGTAGTAGGAAGCTGTGGCACAACCCCAGCACACACGCTAACCTTACATGGTTGGCAAAATGCGTCTTCCTTCTGTCAGCATGTGTGAAACAGTAGTAGGAAGCAGTGGCACAACCCCAGCACACACGCTAACATTACATGGTTGGCAAAATGCGTCTTCCTTCTGTCAGCATGTGTGAAACAGTAGTAGGAAGCTATGGCACAACCCTAGCACACACGCTAACCTTACATTGTTGGCAACGTGCGTCTTCCTTCTGTCAGCATGTGTCAAACAGTAGTAGGAAGCTGTGGCACAACCCCAGCACACACGCTAACCTTACATTGCTGGCAACGTGCGTCTTCCGCCTGTCAGCATGTGTGAAACAGTAGTAGGAAGCTGTGGCACAACCCTAGCACACACGCTAACCTTACATTGCTGGCAACGTGCGTCTTCCTTCTGTCAGCATGTGTGAAACAGTAGTAGGAAGCTGTGGCACAACCCCAGCACACACGCTACCCTTTTATGGTTGGCAAAATGCGTCTTCCTTCTGTCAGCATGTGTGAAACAGTAGTAGGAAGCTGTGGCACAACCCCAGCACACACGCTAACCTTACATAGTTGGCAACGTGCGTCTTCCTTCTGTCAGCATGTGTGAAACAGTAGTAGGAATCTGTGGCACAACCCTAGCACACACGCTAACCTTACATTGCTGTCAACGTGCGTCTTCCTTCTGTCAGCATGTGTGAAACAGTAGTAGGAAGCTGTGGCACAACCCCAGCACACACGCTAACCTTACATGGTTGGCAAAATGCGTCTTCCTTCTGTCAGCATGTGTGAAACAGTAGTAGGAAGCTATGGCACAACCCTAGCACACACGCTAACCTTACATTGTTGGCAACGTGCGTCTTCCTTCTGTCAGCATGTGTGAAACAGCAGTAGGAAGCTGTGGCACAACCCTAGCACACACGCTAACCTTACATTGCTGGCAACGTGCGTCTTCCATCTGTCAGCATGTGTGAAACAGTAGTAGGAAGCTGTGGCACAACCCCAGCACACACGCTACCCTTTTATGGTTGGCAAAATGCGTCTTCCTTCTGTCAGCATGTGTGAAACAGTCGTAGGAAGCAGTGGCACAACCCCAGCACACACGCTAACCTTACATGGTTGGCAAAATGCGTCTTCCTTCTGTCAGCATGTGTGAAACAGTAGTAGGAATCTGTGGCACAACCCTAGCACACACGCTAACCTTACATTGCTGTCAACGTGCGTCTTCCTTCTGTCAGCATGTGTGAAACAGTAGTAGGAAGCTGTGGCACAACCCTAGCACACACGCTAACCTTACATTGCTGGCAACGTGCGTCTTCCATCTGTCAGCATGTGTGAAACAGTAGTAGGAAGCTGTGGCACAACCCCAGCACACACGCTACCCTTTTATGGTTGGCAAAATGCGTCTTCCTTCTGTCAGCATGTGTGAAACAGTCGTAGGAAGCAGTGGCACAACCCCAGCACACACGCTAACCTTACATGGTTGGCAAAATGCGTCTTCCTTCTGTCAGCATGTGTGAAACAGTAGTAGGAAGCTATGGCACAACCCTAGCACACACGCTAACCTTACATTGTTGGCAACGTGCGTCTTCCTTCTGTCAGCATGTGTGAAACAGTAGTAGGAAGCTGTGGCACAACCCCAGCACACACGCTACCCTTTTATGGTTGGCAAAATGCGTCTTCCTTCTGTCAGCATGTGTGAAACAGTAGTAGGAAGCTATGGCACAACCCTAGCACACACGCTAACCTTACATTGTTGGCAACGTGCGTCTTCCTTCTGTTAGCATGTGTGAAACAGTAGTAGGAAGCTGTGGCACAACCCCAGCACACACGCTAACCTTACATTGTTGGCAACGTGCGTCTTCCTTCTGTCAGCATGTGTGAAACAGTAGTAGGAAGCTGTGGTACAACCCCAGCACACACGCTAACCTTACATTGTTGGCAAAATGCGTCTTCCTTCTGTCAGCATGTTGTGAAACAGTAGTAGGAAGCTGTGGCACAACCCTAGCACACACGCTAACCTTACATTGTTGGCAACGTGCGTCTTCCGCCTGCCAGCATGTGTGACACAGTAGTAGGAAGCTGTGACACAACCCCAGCACACACGCTAACCTTACATTGTTGGCAACGTGCGTCTTCCTTCTGTTAGCATGTGTGAAACAGTAGTAGGAAGCTGTGGCACAACCCCAGCACACACGCTAACCTTACATTGTTGGCAACGTGCGTCTTCCGCCTGTCAGCATGTGTGAAACAGTAGTAGGAAGCTATGGCACAACCCTAGCACACACGCTAACCTTACATTGTTGGCAACATGCGTCTTCCTTCTGTTAGCATGTGTGAAACAGTAGTAGGAAGCTGTGGCACAACCCCAGCACACACGCTAACCTTACATTGTTGGCAACGTGCGTCTTCCTTCTGTTAGCATGTGTCAAACAGTAGTAGGAAGCTGTGGCACAACCCCAGCACACACGCTAACCTTACATTGTTGGCAACGTGCGTCTTCCGCCTGTCAGCATGTGTGAAACAGTAGTAGGAAGCTATGGCACAACCCTAGCACACACGCTAACCTTACATTGTTGGCAACATGCGTCTTCCTTCTGTTAGCATGTGTGAAACAGTAGTAGGAAGCTGTGGCACAACCCCAGCACACACGCTAACCTTACATTGTTGGCAACGTGCGTCTTCCTTCTGTTAGCATGTGTCAAACAGTAGTAGGAAGCTGTGGCACAACCCCAGCACACACGCTAACCTTACATTGTTGGAAACGTGCGTCTTCCTTCTGTTAGCATGTGGATGTGTGAGTCATAGACCTGCGCTGAATGTGAGTCATAGAACGGCGCTGAATGTGAATCATAGACCGGCGCTGAATGTGAATCATGGACCGGAGCTGAATGTGAATCATAGACCGGAGCTGAATGTGAATCATAGACCGGAGCTGAATGTGAATCATAGACCGGAGCTGAATGTGAATCATAGACCAGAGCTGAATGTGAATCATACACCGGAGCTGAATGTGAATCATAGACCGGAGCTGAATGTGAATCATAGACTGGCGCTGAATGTGAATATTAGACCGGCGCTGAATGTGAATAATAGACCGGAGCTGAATGTGAATCATAAACCGGAGCTGAATGTGAATCATAGACCGGAGCTGAATGTGAATCGTAGACCGGAGCTGAATGTGAATCATAGACCGGAGCTGAATGTGAATCATAGACCGGCGCTGAATGTGAGTCATCGAACGGCGCTGAATGTGAATCATAGACCGGCGCTGAATGTGAATCATAGACCAAAGCTGAATGTGAATCATAGACCGGAGCTGAATGTGAATCATAGACCGGAGCTGAATGTGAATAATAGACCGGCGCTGAATGTGAGTCATCGAACGGCGCTTAGTGTGAATCATAGACCGGCGCTGAATGTGAATAATAGACCGGCGCTGAATGTGAGTCATCGAACGGCGCTGAATGTGAATCATAGACCGGCGCTGAATGTGAATAATAGACCGGCGCTTAATGTGAGTCATCGAACGCAGCTGAATGTGAATCATAGACCGGAGCTGAATGTGAATCATAGACCGGAGCTGAATGTGAATCATCGACCGGCGCTGAATGTGAATCGTAGACCGGCGCTGAATGTGAGTCATCTAACGGCGCTGAATGTGAATCATAGACCGGAGCTGAATGTGAATCATAGACCGGAGCTGAATGTGAATCATAGACCGGCGCTGAATGTGAGTCATCGAACGGCAGTAGTGTAAGACGGGCTCCATCCGGCCGTTATTTGTGGTTGAAATCGATATTCCACCACAAAGGGTGATAACTCATTTTTTAAAAGTAGGCGTGGTCAGAGTAGGTGTTGCGAAGTGACTCATTGGAGTGGGTGTGGTCTAGTGACTCATCAGAGGGGGTGTGGTGTTCAAGTGACCCCTTAAATTGTAGGTACTATAGTATACAATATACAAAATAACGAACAAACGAGTCAAGTAAGGTATATAATAATTTTTAATAAACCGTGTATAGACAAACAATACAATGCATATTGAACAATTAAATAAGTAATGGTATGGTCGATAAATTATCATTGTGTACCTGTCTTTATATATAGAGATATGATAACGAAGCACGATGTTGCTGATAAGTATACACAGCAGAGTCTTGTGTCTTGAATCCCATATTGGTTCTCCCGCCCGCTTCTTGGGTGGTGAGAATATTCAAGAACTTCTCCTTATCCAAAATGTTGTGGGTTTTGCTCAGACCTTTGGTACTGATTTTATCATAATCGACATAAATATACGTCTTGCTGCATAACGAGACCATCCCCTCCCCTTCGTACTCTAATTTGAAAAGACCAGGGGTTCTCTTTTCAGGTAGTGGTAGTAGTTCTATGAACAGGGCAGACTTCAGACGGAAACCACTGATTGTAGACTCTATCATATTCTTCTCGTAGGTGGGGTATAACTATTTCAGAGAGTGAATCGACGCTAAGGGCCAAGTACAAACTATCAGTGTCAATTTCGGTGAGTTGGTAGTCGTCTTTAGAGATAAATTTGTCAAGAAAGTCATAGTAGAATGCTAGCATGCGCAACTTGGCATACTGGTGTTCTATCAACTCGACTACCGATTCCGCGATGTTAACGGCGATCTTACAAGACAAGAGGACAGTAGTAACCTTTCAACTGTTATATATCGGAGATGCTAGTATATAATATTTGACAGATTTATAAACATATACGGATTATTCTGTAGTACAATATATATATATTGCTTTTACACTACGTTTAAACACCGATTTCAGTTGTATAAAACTCACATAATTTATAGTTATCTAAACTGTGCTATGCCCGCTTGGGGAAAATCAGATTTAGTACAACATAACAAACATGTCCGGAAATAAAGCTTGTAATATTACATAATATTAAGTTTTAAGTATTTTAAAAGGGAATATATCATAATAAAGCATACATATTTTTTTTTTTAACTATTTATGTAGGCACAATCGTATGACGCCTTAAAATGTGAAATAATATAACTTATACAGTTGAAAAGTATTAAAATTTATAGTGAAATGAAAGTACATAATTTCGTTGATATAGAACACCAATATTGATGGTGTTTTGCGAAATATAGCCAGAGATATTGTTATTACAAAGTCGGCATTTTAAACATTTTTACTTATTCCGTTCTGCTGTTGGGGTTGTCGGCACACAATCGGCCAGACGTTTTCTCGGACGTCCGCGCTTGTTAACAAAATAGGGGGAGGTTTCGGTGTTAATATCATTCGCCAGCCAGCAGAAGTGAGGCTCGGAGTGAAACAAGTATGAGTGTTTTACTAACACGATAATCAGATTTAATGTTGATATAATTGTCAGAATAAATCTAAATTTCGCCATATTCTGAGTGTAAACAGAAACAATGGTTATATTAAGGAAAGAACAAAGACTATTATTTTCGCTCTCCTTAGTGCAATGGCACACTTCCACACTCTGCCACTCTCTCGTTTCTCCCTCTCGCGTGCCCGACACAAACGCCACACATACCTGTTTTTTTTTTTAAAGTTACCTTTCACAATGGGACATGTCTGCAAAACATGTGATGCATTCATCATCAAGTGCCCTGGTGTATGCGTTCATGGCGCTGTTGGTCTTTGGTGTTCTGGAATCAACTCTGTTGATGTTATTTCTCCATGCCACCGTTGCAATCCATCCAGCATAATTTCTCTTGGTCTGCCACTCTTCCCGGCTGTGTCACGATGTTCTTACCTCTCTTATCATTACATAACCGAAGAAAGCTGTTTGTCTCTTTCTTACTGGTGATCTAGTTTCATCTAGTTGTTAGTTACTCTGGCAGGGAATTCGCAACATTCGTCTTAGAAACCACATCTCTGCTTCTAATTTCTTCCTAATTTTTGTTCATTCCAAGATTCGCTGCCATACAGCAAAACTGGTTCTACGTAGCAGTTTCTTTCTTACATTCATTGTATAAGATACTTTTCATTTTCTGACATGCAGCTTTTGTCTCCACTATTCTTTGTATTAATCTTTGTTGTACACCTTCCATCTGATAAATGCCCTTAGTTATTTACAATTTTCCACTTGGTTAAGAATGTTTCTATGTCACATTTCACATCTTTCTTTGACATCACCATTGTTACTGTTTTCTATTCAAGGAGATTCCTTTGCACTCTCTGTTACTACAATGTCCAACAGTTATTGTAGGCCTTTTGCATTATTAGCCATCAATACTGTGTCGTTTGCATATTGTTTATATCTTCCGATTAGTATTCTTGATTTCTCTTATGATAACTTCGCGCGCGCGAAAGCGAGAGAGAGAGAGAGAGAGAGAGAGAGAGAGAGAGAGAGAGAGAGAGAGAGAGAGAGAGAGATCGGGTGACAAGACTGTCACAAGTTGTTTCGTATTTTATCTGTTTTTATTTGCTCTTTATTTTCCCCTTTTAATTGCTGTTACAGTATTTGTTTTCGTTACCTCCATTTCAAAGGTACAAAATGTAAAATTGCGCGTAAGTCACCTACATGCCTGCATGGAACGCTCTGTAAAAACACGAACAATGCAGATACAATGGTTTTAACACTCAGTAAAAGTTTCTTTAAAAACATAACACTAAAACAGGTGTGAATGTTTTCAGAGTCACATGTGTAAGGCTTTCGATAGTGTAAGTGTCAGGTTCTTATATTTAACAATGAATAAGGCTCGTATGATCTAACACATGTGAAACAAACACAGTCAACAATGATTTGACGTGACACACTGCAACACGAAGTTAGACACTTTATTTACACTTCTCACGCAACACAGTCAGATCAGGCGTCTCGCCATTACAATATCAATATCACAATACACGTAGTCAATGAATCAATACACTGGATACACTCACAGACCTATACCACAGCCGCACAGTCTTCTATCCTCTCACAAGAGTTACAATCAATTGTAACATTCAATTACATCAGGCATACGCGTATCTCTCATCCACGTCCGTACAGGCCGACTTCCCAAGCCTGTCTGACGTTCCCCGCTCTGAGCATTGGCCATGTGGGGTTGAGTCCCTGCGGGAACCCCGTGCGTCACGCCTGTACTGGCTTGACCGCTGTCGGGTAACTCCAGCTCACAGGCGAACCTGTGGATAGGTAAATGGTATTCGCCTGGCGCCGGTAACGACGCCGCGGCACAGCTATAGGGGGGGGGGGATTATGACAGTAAGGCATGTCAACAAATTAGATATACTTGTAGATCTACAAATTGCTGGGAAAGATCTTAGACTTGTTTTTAAAAAAAAAACATATATAGAAAACAAGCTACCATAAGGATTGATAATGAAATAGGTCAATATCAGCCTATTAAGATAGACGTTCGACAGGGATGTGTAATGTTTTTTTCCCTGTACAGTGAAAGAATTTTCAGAAATATAGAAGATATGAAAGTAGGCAACATTTATCTCGGAACATTCATAATATCTGCTGGGAAATGCCTTGAAGAGATTACAAGAAAAATCACCATGGCGAATGTAGAATTTAGCAAGGTGAAAAACACACTGACCAATAAATAAAATTTTACAAAAAGAAAGATATCAATTGGAATTAGAACAAGCGTGTTGAAGTGCTCCATAGCGCCTGTACTTTGTATGGATGTGTAGCATTGTTAATGAGCTGTCACGATGAAAAACATCTGATGGGTGTGGAAATGTGGTTTCTGAGAAAAATGCAAAGAATACCATGGGCAGACAGAAAATAGCCAATGACCAGGCCCTGCATGAAACAAATGAAAATCGTAAATAAATTAGAGAAATTGGACGTAGATTGTCAAATTTTGTTGGGCATTTTATGAGAAGAAATAAAACGGAGAACTTGGTAACAACTAGCAAGATCGAAGGGAAGAGAGCAAGGGGAAGACCGAGAAGTAAATACCTGGATGGCGTGGCCACTGGGATATGGTCGAGACCAGAAATGATCAACGACTCTACTGATCGAGTGAAACGGCAGAACATGACCGCCCACGCTTATCGACATGGCGCATGATGGGTAAACAGATGTGTAACCACTTACATGATAATCAGATTGAATTTTGATTTCATTATCAGAATAAATCTAGATTTAATTCACAATATTCTGATCACAAGGATTGTCATTGAAAGGTAAGAATGTAATGTTGTGCCGGGAACACCTCCGGGCTGTGTGCATAATGTGTTTGCTGTTTCATTTATCTATTTGCGTGGGAGTTTGTTAATGGTCTGTGTGAGTGTTTGCGCATACGACTGAAAGTACGTGTGTCTGTATGTCTGTCTGTATATCCATATAGTTATGTCTATCTATATGTCTCTATATCTATGTGTCTATCTGCATAATTGGCTGTCTGTGTGTAGGCGTGTATCTGCTTATTTGTCGGTGGGTTTGTGTGTGTCGATGTGGATATACTGGTATCTATGATTACTTGTCCGCCTGTGTGTGTGTGTGTGTGTGTGTGTGGTCACTCTAAGACTATCATATTAACACAACGATCGGACATCACGTAAACATGTCATCACGAGAGCGTGTGTGTGTGTGTGTGTGTGTGTGTGTGTGCGTGTGTGTGTGTGCGTGCGTGCGTGCGTGTGTGTGTGTGTGTGTGTGTGTGTGTGTGTGTGTGTGTGTGTGTGTGTGTGGTCGCTCTAAGACCTATAATGTTAACACAACCACCGGACATCATGTAAACATGTCACCATGAGAGCGTGTGTATGATTGATTGTACATGTGATATTCTAAGAGATTGGCATAAAATGTACTTGTGTGTGGTAGTTAGTCCGCTTAGTGGAGGTAGGGGTATGCCCTATCAAAGGAGATGTAAGACGCTTCCGTTAGTCTACGGGATACTCTTGGGTGGAGTACCCCTTTAGCGCTAAATCAGGGTTATGTGAAGTCACGGAAGCAGGTGGTTGAGGTGTGACAACAGCCGACAGATTGTTGTTGGTTATGGTCTGCACTCTGTGTCGATAGGCGGATGATCTCATCAGTATGGTCACAGACTAGTACAGTCACTACCTAGTTTGCTTTCGGCAAACCTTACCAAGAAACCATAGCAGCCTTGGAGGTAATGGAAAATGTCCAATATCTTGGGTCATTGATTACCAACAATGGTGACATAATGAATGAAATTACACGATGAGTATCAATTGCTCTTCAAAGACTAAAACAACTTAATAAATTATGGAGTGGCACAGATAGAAGTACAAAAACTTACATTTTTAAAAGCATTTTTAATCTTTCCCCTTGGAACATACGCATGTGAGACCTGGGCACTTACTAAACAAGCTGGACAGCTTCATAAATGTTATTGAATATAAATGTAATAGATAGGTTCTAAGAATATCTTGGGTAAAGAAAAGAACACATGCATCCATAGGTCAAGAATTTTGAAAACGGTTGGTTTTTAAAGACAACAAAACAAAGAAAATTGGTATTGTGGTCACTTGAAACGTCATGAAAGTTTAGAGAGAACAATAATGGAGAGGTATATGCCTGGGAAGATAGAAAGACCAAAGAGAATATGGGTGATGGATGATCTCCAGATGGGTGTATTGGACGCGGGACATCTTACTTATGATCAAGAATCTTTTCGCCATGTTGTTATGGGAGTGAGATTCTGCAAAGGACATGTTATTGAATAGTAGTAGTAAGGCATGTGTGAACGCATCTGGATTTATGGATCAGGCATGAACCTGAAAATCTGCCTTATAGACACTTCTGTGGCGTGGCAACAAGCCTTAAGACAATCAATTTCCAAAGCTCGCACATTAGGATAGTTACTACTTCCGATTTTGTATATTTTAAACAAACTTTAATTACTAAAATAGTTTGTTATGTTTAAAGTGTAAAGTAAAGATGACGGCATGTGTTAGACGGGCTACCATCAACTTCGATAATATTTGAGAAACCAATCGTCATAAGACCTGGGGCTTTTCGATATATAGCTACTGCAAAGTAACCAATGGTATATTATAATGCTGGTTAGCGCTATCTGTATGGTTTAAACAATATCATCATACCATTGGTGGTATGTTAGAGATACAAGTCTCTGTCTCGGGGTTGTGACGGTGTACAGCCGGTCACATTTAAAGGGGGTTACACCGGGTCAAAGGTGGCGTTGCTTCAAGTTGCAAGCATAAAGATACATCTGGGACACATGGGTAAAGGTTACAACGAGTAAAGTAGGTGTGGGGTCAGGGGTTATCCCAAGGACATGACTAGTTAACCCTAGCTAGCACTTTGACAAAATTAGACCCAACTAATTTTTTTTTTATATGTTACGACAATATTGCGTCACACCTAGTGACTTGAAGTTGGTGACGCAATACGGGGGGGGGAGGACGAGAGCATGTCAAAGTGCGTGATATAAATAAGTAGGACTAAAGACAGAAGTAAGGTAAGGACAGAGACAGGACGTAGATAAGGATCTTTAGAAGAGATAGATAGAGAGGGACAGGACAAGGAGGTATAACTTAAAGCAGTTATAAGACAGGACATAGACGAGGACACAGACGTGTCATAGCTAGGACACAACAGGGACCCACCACCAAGATGGAACAGGGGACGTTAGCCACGGGAAACTACCCGTAAACAGTAGTACGACCCCAGGTTAGCGAGTACGGACGACTGGACTACGTGACAGTTGACGCAGCACGCAGCGCTGCTGACCGCAAGAGGACTTAAGGACCAACCTGCCAAATGAACCTGTAAACTTACACAGACCGGACTTGACAATCAGAGTGACCAGACGTGTGCGACATTCCTAGCCACTGTGTAGTTTAGAAAGGGCGCAGTTAGACATAGCTAGTGCGAAGAATGTATTTGAGTTATGAGTGCGATTAATGTATGCTCGAGAAGCAAGCCTTGAATAATTGTGAGGGCATTATTGCCGATAGCAAATGTATGAGTTGAATCGCATAGAATAAATATTGATTCGTTTTGCCATTTGTACAATCGTGTTTGTGATCGTGAGGTACGAATAAAGTGGCCCGCATGCCTGTATAGAATCCAGGTTGTTGACAAGCTGCCGATCACATGACATACATCTGGGACATGACATTTGTGATTTGTTATGTATTTATCAGTTTTCTGATTGGTTGATTCAAAATGTCACTCAGATAGAACGTTGGTCACTACAGGAGATATCACATTTGTGATTTGGTGTTAATTACTTATCCATTCTCTGATTGGTTTATTCATAATGTCACTCAGACGGTACGTTGGTCACTAAAGGTGATATCTTCTTCTTCTGCGTTCATCCGAAATTTTTTTCCGACGTGATTGCGTTGTGCCTGTTTACAGCAGAGCTGCGTTCTTGCGCCGTTAGGCCGACACATCCGACTTCTGCGGTAAAGGTGATATGACATTTGTGATTTGATGTTAGTTATTTATCCGTTTTCTGATTGGATGACTCTGATTGACAGAACGTTGCTCATTTCAGATATAAAGCTCTCTCACGCAGATACCATTGAAAGCAGTCACGAGACGAATGCAAAGTCATTTCTAATTTTCGCAGTCAATAAGGAAGGATGTTTTTATTCAATGGATAACCTCAACATATTTTCTAATTCACCGGAATTTAACAAGCGTGTCTTCTGATACAGAAAGCTACTCGTATGAAACTGGTTACAATTTGTTCCACTACACATCGCTATTGTACAAGGAGTCGACCAGTTTCTTATTCATATGTCTGACCAACGACATTACAATTATTAACCGATGACAATTACATCAGAAAATAATTCATCTGTGATATATCCAAATACATGCTTGATCAGATGAAATATTGTCTACAACAGAGTCAAACAACAGAGTATGTTTACTAATCAACAAATCGAGTAATTTTCTCATCTTATAAACTTCGTTGTATGTCTAAATAACAGAAACAAACAGGTTGGCCATTTTATAAACTATTTGGTGTATCCAGAATGTCAGCTACGCAGAAGCATACGTGTACTCTCTGTAATAAACACTTCACACGTCCTTATACTTTATTACGACATGTTGCGACTACTTATTCTACACAACAGTTCACTTGCGATTTATGTGATCGGATGTATACCCGCAAAGATGCCTTACAGAGACACATAAAGACTGAACATGAAACAGTATACAGTGATGTGTCGACCACTCAACCATTATCTAGCGGCATGTCTGCTAATAATCAACACACGCCAAGTCGGAAGAGAAGGAGAGAGTCGACCACAGACGAACAATTCGATGGTAAACGTCAGAAAATACCTGAACAATCAACATGTGCCTTGTCGTCTGGTGCGGTAGGTCATGTTTTGGTGACTAACAATGACCAATCAGCGACCAGTATCTTGTCGGGTAGTATGGGCGATCATGTTTCACCTACTAACAAGACTCAGCTATCGTCATCATCATCATCATCTAGTACCTTGGGGAGTGACGCAGAACCAACAACCTCTGGTGTTAACGCAACCTCATCAGCAACTTGTACCACATCGAGTGACACCCAATCAGCAGTAAGTACCACAGCAAGTTACGCCTCATCCGCAACAGCAAGTGCCTTGCAGACAGATGAGGAACTATTTTCTAAAACCTTGGCTGCATCTCAACACCTACTGAATATCTCTCATTACAGAAATTACCTCCGGATGTTCGGTCTGTGTATAATGACCATTGGGACACGATTAGATCACATATACGACACGTTCGCTATCTATCTGAATGGACATTTTTAACCGACCGGATAGTCATATGATGACAGATGGGAGCTCTCGTTTGTTCCCGCTCTTCAATGTTCAAACCTCACGTTTCAAAATAATCGCGAGTCTGCATACAGTGTTGAGACATCGAGAGACACAAGCCCTACGCTTCTACCATGCAAGCCCAAATGATTCTTCATTGTTCAATTTACCTTTTTTAGTGAACAATAGGTGTGATTTCGAGGCGTTTGTGACTAAGCTAAACACTGTTGATTTGGTCAATTAAACGACACTAACTCGACCAGATACTAAATACTATGTCGAATCAATACCCAGTATCACCTTTTACTTTACAAACTGGTGGATTTCCCTGTTTGTTGTTGTTTAGAAACAATCCCCTCCCATATAACACAAAACAAATTTATCAATACTCTTCAGAGCGACAAAGACGGTAGGGTTTATAATGATAATAGGTGTTTGTTCCGCACGTTGGCCGTGTTTAGAACTGGGTCTGTCAGGAATGTTAGAAAACACACACGAAACCTGTTCAAAGACTGGGTGCGCTATAAAGGATTGAAACCCCACAAGCATTTTACCGGATCAATTTAGTTATTTACCTGCCCTGGAAGAATGTTATAACATACAAATCAATGTGTTTACATTTACAGAGGAAGAACATCTAGTTCCGAAAATTAGAAGTACTAGCTCCCATCCTGACATACTGAATCTTCTTCTACACGAAAACCATTTCGTGTATATCGTTGATATTAACAAGGTCGCTAGGTGTTTTTCCTGTGGGAAATGCGGCAAGCTGTTTAAGATGTAAAAAAAAAAGACTGACACCCCACGAACTTACGTGTAAAGTCATAGCCACTATCGAAACGTATAAAGGCGGGATTTATCGTCCGACTGAATCCATCTTGGAATTGCTCTGTGAACACGGGTTTGATGTGGACGCAAATTTTATATTTCCCTTCAGAGCGTGCTACGACATGAAATGTTTTTTCTATAATACAAATTTACCAGATGTCTCAAAGTCGACAACCTTCATTGCCAGACACGTCCCCCTCTCGTGTGTCGTCGCTTCTAATGTCTCTGGGTTCGACACGCCTAATTGTTTCATCACCTCAGGTGATCCACAGGTCCTCGTAAACGAAATGTTGGACTATCTCCATGAAATAGCTGCTAAGTCGTACGAGCTGTTACTCAAAACGTTCGAGTCAATCTTTCCTAAATAAGGTGACCACCCGAAATTAAGTGAAAGGCTCGACTCCTTTCTGAAAGCGTTACCTCTGTTTTGGGTTGAATAGCGGAAAGTATGACATAAACCTGATTAAATCTTATTTGATATTTTATTGATCGGGAGGCTAATCCTTTCAAGTTTATAGTCAAGAGAAATAATAATTTCATGTGCATAGCGACAGAAAGGTTGAAATTCTTCGACGTATCCAACTTTCTGGTCCCCGGGGTAAGTTACTCTCAATATCTGACCTCTTTTGCCATAGAGGAGATGAAAGGGTTTCTGTGCTACGACTATCTGACCGATCTGGGAAAGTTAAATGAGACTGTACTACCACCACATGCAGCCTTTTTCTCAACACTTAAAAATTGTAACATTTCCGAGACAGAATACGCCGTTTGTCAGAAAGCTTGGGTCGACAATAAGATGACTACTTTGAGCTATTTTCTAATTTGGTACAACATCAAAGACGTGTCTCCGTTTCTAAAAGCACTGGAAAAAACAAGTAACCTTTTATGCCGAGTTAAATATAGATATGTGCAAACAGGCCATCTCTGTCCCCGGAATTACTTTAAATTACCTATTCAACACCATGAATAAAGACGTTTCTTTTGTTTTGTGTTCGAAGAAGGAGGAGAAGTTACACAAGTTGTTACGAGATAACGTGGTGGGTGGGCCCAGCATCATCCGTTACCACGAAGCCCATCAGACCCGTATCAAGGGTAATAAGGTGGTAAAAAGTATTAAAGGCTTTGATGCGTTTGCCTTATACCTTTGGTCTCTGATGAATCATATGTCAACAGACTTCCCCATATATCGAAGCAGCGAGGATGGTTTTAGAGCACATAGATTACACAAATACACACGTCATAGTCGAGAGTGGTTAAACTGGGTGTCACATAATAACAACATACATTTAAAAACCCAATTCAATAGCCATGAGATGCAGCTCGGCGATCGGCATATTCGAGTAGATGGGTGGGATAAAAATATTAAGACAGCTTACCAATTCCATGGGGTTTATTCCACGGGCACTCCTCTTGCCGTCTAACTGCCGGGAAAACGATTAATCCCGTTAATAAAAAACCACTAGCAGAACTGTACCAGAATACATGCGACGTTCACAAATATCTAGAGAAAACTGTTGGGGTGACAGTTAAGGTTATCTGGGCGTGCGAGTGGCAGAGACTAAAGAGATCAGATACAGCCATCAAGTGTTTCTTGAGGGAAACATTTCCACCGTCAGAGCTTCCTTTGGGGTTCTTTGAGTGAAAAACAGATTCTCCAGGGTGTAAAAGCCGATACATTTTTCGGGTTGGTTGAGTGCTATATTGAGACCCCGGCTGATTTACAAGTCACTTGCCGAAATTCCCCCTATTTTAAAGAACACGGAAGTGTCGAGAGACGACATTGGTGAATTTATGAAAGAATACGCCATAATAAATAAACTACTGAATACTCAACGACGGACATTGATCAGTAGTTATTTCGGAAAGAAAATTTTATTAGCCACCCCTCTTTTAAAGTAGTATCTAGCTCATGGGTTGGTGGTTACCCACATCTACTAGACAATAGAGTATCGACTGGTTAGTTGTTTTAAGCAATTTGGGGAAACATTGCCTAACGCCCGCCGCCAATGGGACAAAAATCCCGCTGAGACTATTACAGCCGACACTATGAAATTGTTAGGTAACGCCGCTTACGGTAAAACGTTAAGCAATAAAACCAAACATACCGATGTCTCCTACTGTCAGGGAAAAGACACTACCAAACTACTCAATAACCCCAGGTTCAAAAGCATGACTGGTATTACAGATGATCTCTTCGAAGTTGAAATGCTAAAGAAGAAAACTGTCTGGCATCTGCCTCTACAGATTGGATTCTTTGTCTACCAGTATGCCAAGTTGCGCATGCTAGCTTTCTACTATGACTTTCTTGACAAATTTATCTCTAAACACGACTACCAACTCACCGAAATAGACACTGATAGTTTGTACTTGGTCCTTAGCGCCGATTCACTCTCTGAAGTAGTTAGACCACGCCTACGAGACGAATATGATAGAGTCTACAATCAGTGGTTTCCGTCTGAAATATGCCCTGTTCATAGAACTACCCCTACTACCACTATCTGTCAGGACTGTGTGGATATCAAAGCCTATGAAAAGAGAACTCCTGCTCTTTTTAAATTAGAGTACGAAGGGGAGGGGATGGTCTCGTTATGCAGCAAGACGCATATTTGTGTCGGAAATTATGATAAAATCAGTACCAAAGGTCTGAACAAAACCCACAACGTTTTGGATAAGGAGAAGTTCTTGAATGTTCTCACCACCCAAGAAGCGGGTTGGGGAACCAATATGGGATTCAAGACACAAGACTCTGCTGTGTATACTTATCAGCAACATCGTGCTTCGTTATCATATCTCTATATAAAAAGACAGGTTCACAATGATAATTTATCGACCATACCATTACTTATTTAATTGTTCGATATGCATTGTATTGTTTGTCTAAACACGGTTTATTAACAATTATTACATACCTTACTTGACTCGTTTGTTTGTTATTTTGTATGTTGTATACTATAGTACCTACAATTTAAGGGGTCACTTGAACACCATACCCCCTATGATGAGTCACTAGACCACACCCACTCCGGTGAGTCACTTCGCAACACCTACTCTGACCACGCCTACTTTTTCAAAAAAATGAGTTATCGCCCTTTGTGGTTGAATATCGATTTCCACCACAAAAAACGGGCGAATGGAGCCCGTCTTACACTACTAACGGCGCTGAATGTGAATCATGGACCGGCATTGAATGTGAGTCATTGACCGGCGTTGAATGTGAGTCATTGACCGGCTTTGAATGTGAGTCATTGACCGGTGCTGAATGTGAATCATGGACCGGCATTGAATGTGAGTCATGGACCGGCATTGAATGTGAGTCATTGACCGGTGCTGAATGTGAGTCATTGACCGGTATTGGATGTGAGTCATTGACCGGCGCTGAATGTGAGTCATGGTCACGCGTTGTGGCGAAGAGGTTATGAATGCAATTTCTAATCCCGCATACCGCGTTCGAAATACAGCTGTGGGCGATTTGGAAGCAGGCTGCTAGTTTTCAAACGATGGTATGAGTGTCGGTGGTTCAGAAAGCAACGGGCAAACTACTGAACGTAAACTTGCCAAGAAATCACAAGCTGTCAAAACATGTTGGAATTAACTGCGACGTCCAGTAAAGGATAAAGCATCGCCGTCATGACGGACCATTGCAGACGCCTTCGGCATGAGGATGCATGAAGCGGGAGAAATGTCAGGAGATGGAGAAGTTGTTCATCGGACCGTGGTGACGACGATGCTCTACAAAGGTCCCGCTACATGAGAGAGGCCGCCCAGTCTAACAAACACAGGCACCAGGACATGGCCAGGGAAGATAACGAGACCGGCCTTATATTGATCACATCACACACTGAATGGTCCATTTGGCTATACAAATATGGCGCTTGCACCATATGCTCACCACACCACAAGGCGTATAGGGAGGTCGTTTACGCTTTATTAGTTTACTATTTTACTCTTGCAACCTAGTATATGTGAGTTTCTGCATGCGTTGTTGTCGTTTTCTTACGATGGGGCTTCAAATGAAACTTTAAATTTTTTTTTTTTTATTTATTTTTTTTTTTGGGGGGGGGGGGAGGGGGGTGGGGTGAATATATTCTCAAAGCCATCCACCCATCATGTGCCATGTTGTTAAGCGTGGGCGGTCATGTTTTGCCATCTCACTCGATCACCAGATTCGTGGATCAGCTGCGTTTTTCTGTTTCGGCATCATGTTGTGGAGGAACGTAGGTATCAGGAATTATTGCCAGCAACACGAGGCAGCATGGGTGGCGGGGTAGGGGTATCCCCTAACAAAGAGAAGTAAGGCGTCTCCTTCCCTCCGCTAGCCTACGGGACACCCTTGGGCAAGGTGGAGTACCCGTATAGCCTCCCGATCAGGGTTACGGGAAGCCATGGGTGCAAGTGGTGGATGAGGTTGAAGAGCAGCCGACAGATAGTTGTGGGTTATGGTCTCCAGCTTCACGACGGTAGGCAGAGGATCTTTTTTTTTTCTTGTTAGGAAACAATGGCTACGGTCATTGAACAGTATGTACTGCTAAACAGAAAAGCAATGGCAAACTATCTTCATCACAGGTGCCAAGAACATTATGTTTTGCAATATCATTTTGTTTTGCGGTTCTCGAAACGTAAAACACAAATGTATCATTTTTCGATGTAGGCACCACTGCGCTCAATGCAAGTTCTCCAGCGTTGATAAAATGCTTGGATTCCCGTAGCAAAATCTACTCTGTGGTCACTACTCGGTGTGCCTGACCCGGTCGTGAACAGTCTGTCACAGAAGTCACGCCGTTTTGAAACTTCCTACTCCACTCATACACTTGCTGGACTGAGAAGCATGCATTTCCATACTGGATCATCATTCGCCGACGAATTTATGTAGGTTTCACACCTTCAATGATCAAATATCGAAACACTGCTCCTCTTTGGTTCATGTCAAAAGTGGGCTGGTCATCTTTACATTGTCCTTATGACGTCACAGTGTTCGTTTGCACCGTGATGTCACGTGCTTAACCCTCTTGACATTCTTAACAAATATATTGACCAGTTTACAAGATAAGAGCATGGTTATTGTAATTTCTATCACACTGTTAAGGTTGCCATTTAAAGTCCCCTCGTATATACGGTTGTACTCTTACAACCCTAATATATGTGTATAGGTGCAAACATTGTAGTCATTTTCTTATATACTGCTGTATTCTGACAACCCTAGCTTCAAGAGCCAGAACTTAGTTAATGTTGTGTTTGTGTGCCCAATGTGCTTTGATCGAATTGGGCACATTAAATGAAGATAGGAATGTAAGAACGGTTGGGAAACATATCACTCCAGCTGAGACCGTTGTAGTAGATGCACGGCTCTGAAGCAAGAGTTCTGCCATGGCAAACTAAAGGCCGTATTTTTAATAACTGTGTAGTGTTTGAAAATATTGCCGGTCCAAGTATTGTATATACCTATTATGTTACATGAACTTTACAGAGGTTGATTACTAAACTTGGACCGGCAGTATTTTCAAACACTGCACAGTCATTAAAAATACACTCTATATATATCTTGCCGCCGATGTGTTAGTGGTAGTTTAGAGTAGTATCTTTGTGAATCAGTTTAGTTATAGTATGTTCGTCGTATGGTTGCGTGATCCTGTGAAACAATGTGAATCGTATAATATAAGAAGAGAAACGTGGTTTTGTGAAACAACCGTCGTCATGTCTTTACTTCAAGATTCGTGAATGTTGTGCAGTACAAATTGATTAACATGATTGAACAGCAGCGGCTGTGTCATCATCTTGTCAACATGATAGTCCCCCTTCTACTTCTGACACCTAGTATGTGTGTATTGCTGCCTACGTTGTAGTCGTTTTGTCATTTACTGTTATTCTCTTTCAGCCTTATTATATGTGTATTGCTGCACAGTCCAGTCGTTTTCTTATATTCTGTTTTCTCTTTCAAAACCCGCCGTTTCAGACACTCATTTTTTTAGTAGATTCTGGGTTATGAGTGGGAATATGGCGAGAGGGAAAGCAACCTAAGACTAAATGTCATGGCAGAGAAGACCAAGCCCTAACGCTTGGTTGAAAACTGGTCTATGATCGAAGCTCCGGCAGGCCGACGGTTAGAGCAATGATTCGGCAGCTTCTGTAGCTGGTTTTGTTCCAGATGTACTGGTGTGACCTTTCCTCTGGAGTCAACTAGGCAGGCAGAGAGATGGAGAGAGAGAGAGAGAGAGAGAGAGAGAGAGAGAGAGAGAGAGAGAGAGAGAGAGAGAGAGAGAGAGAGAGATCAAACTGCATGGGCAACTCATGGTCTCTGCAATTCAGCCCAGGCTTTGAGCTTGAGAAAGGTATAATTCCACCCACGTCTGGTTGTAATCATTATGACTTTTTGGGGGCACAATGCAACAAACTATAGTCTACCAAGACGTCGAGGAGGCAGGTTGTGTATGATTCAAAATAGGTAGCGAACTACGCTGATAATGTCATGAGATATGTTGGGCGCGGGTTCATGAGATATGTTGGACGCGGCGGCTCGTTCCTTGGTGAGGGAAAGATTGGCCATCTTCTCCTCCTGGCTCTTAGGCTTTAAATAAAATGTGATGGCGCTATGACTCACAGCCCCGTTGCAGGAAATTGCTTCGCGACAGGTTAATGTATTACTGTCTAAAAGTCCATGTCTGTATATCCACTTATATCTGTACATTGTATGGCTGAATTATATAATAAAGACAAATGGTATACCCAGATACAACATCAAAGTAAATGGTACCGATCTACAACTCGCCGATATATTTAGGTATTTGGGTACATTATTAACTGCAGATGGATGATATGTTAAGGATGTTAAATGTAGAGTAGCCCAAACACGAATTCACAAGATGACAGCGAATAGATGCCGCGTTTCATTGCAACGTCCTGTAACGGGTATGAAACAAACTTTAACATTTATGGCCAGCGCCGTAATCAGATCCCGTATTCGGCTACATTTAGAAGATATCAGAGGTATCGTCATTGGGGGACATAGCATCAATAACATTAGATATACCGGATGATACAGTATTGATTGCAGACAATGAACAGGATCTGCAATTTATCTTTGTCAATCGAGATGGGGGAAAGAGTCCTTAAGAACTATATTGATCCAGTCTGGATGTATGGAAGCGAATCATGGACAATTAGTACCCAAGTGGAGGTTGACTAGATGTGGTTTATTAGAAGAATGATGAGAACATTGTGGATGGATAGAAAGAGCAATACAGATATCCTGAAAGAAGTTAACTCACAAAAAGGACGGGTAACATGTATCAGTCCACATTCTTTGAGCATGTTATGAGAAGAGGAGAGATGGAGGATGTCATCACAGCTGGAAATGTTAAAGGGGAGGAGAGGGAGGGAGAGACATAGAAAGAAAATGCTGACAATTTGACATCATGTTGGTTGTATCAGGAATGATTGCCAGCAACACGAGGCAGCAGGCTGTGGACAGACACGATCACCAAATCTACACGGCATGGACTATAAGAAGATTGGCAGTACACGAGACAGAAGGCTGTGGACAGACAGGATCACTAACCCACACGTCATGGACTATAAGAAGATTGGCTATACACGAGACAGAAGGTTGTGAACATACACGATCACTAACGCCACACGGTATGGACTATTAAACTAAGATATCTTAACATTCCACCACATGTCAAGACACAGAATACAAGAGGTGACTTATAGGATTAAATTAATAATTTACAATATCGGACTCGCTTTTGTAGCTACAAATGCTGGTGATAAACAAAGAGCACTTGTGCATACATTGAGCCTTCTGTGGGTAAACGTTGTCAGTAACAGATTGTGTAGTCCAGTCTGCACTAGATAAATAATACGTTCAAAATCTGGCCGTTTTCGACCTCGGTGTGCGGGATTACGAACTGCATTTTTAACACCTTCGCCAATAAACCGATAAATTTAGAAAAGTAAAAGGACTAAAACAACAGACTAAAGTGTGGAGAGGGACAGATAGAACTACAAAAATTAGATCTTTAAGAGCATGCATCTTTCCCATTGCAACATACGTCTGTGAGACCTGAACACTTACTAAACAAGCTGAACAGCGCATAAATGCCTTTGAATATAAATGTTATAGACGAGTACTAAGAATATCTTGGATACAGAAAAGAACAAATTGACCCACACTTCAAGAGCTGATTATTGAAGAAGATTGGCTATTAAAGACGATAAAATAAAGAAAATTGAAATATTTTGGTCACTTGAAACGTCATGAAAGTTTAGAGAGAACAGTAATTAAGAGGTATATGCCTGGGAAGAGAGGAAGAGGAAGGCCAAAGAGAAGATGGGTGCAGGATGTGGCGGATGATCTCCAGATGGGTGTATCGGACGCGGGACATCTTGCTTATGATCGCGAGGTTTTCCGGAAGGTTGTTATGAGAGCGAGGTTCTGCAAACGACATGTTACTGAATGAATGAATAAAAAGGAATGTAAACTTAGCAGCAAACTTAGAATGTTTAACTCTAATGTGAAATCGCTAATATGATATGAGTCAGAAACATTGAGGACGACTAAATAAATTACTAATACACTAAAAACATTCATATTCTTGAGTTTAAGAATGAAGGAGAACTGTACTGGTGAATTGATAGCATATCACTGCATCATACACCAACGCTCCCTGTGTGGTAAAGTCCTCAACATGGAAGATGTAATGAGCACTGTAACACAAATCATCAACTTTATCAGAACCAGAGGTTTAAATCACCGCTAATTTCAGTCTTTTTTGCAGGAAATACGAGTCGGCGTTCAGTGACATGCCTTATTATACAGAGGTGCGGTGGCTAAGTCGGGGAAGTGTTCTCAATAGATTTTTCCAGTGGATCGAGGAAATCTGTCAAATCATGGACAGTAAAGGAAAAGATTCCACAGTTTTTCGGGATAAACAGTGGAAATGTGAGTTGGCGTTTCCGTCTGATATAACCACTAATCTCAACGACTTGAACCTGCAGATCCAGGGACGGGATCATGTTATCACTGATATGCATGGTACAGTGAAGGCATTTCAAGTAAAGCTGCGCTTATGAGAGACACAAATGCGCCAATGCAACCTGTCTCACTTTTCTTGTTGCCAAGCAATGTTAAACCAAGTCAACGCTATAGTGTTTCCCAAAGCACACTTTGCTGAAAAACTTAGCTTACATCGCGTCGATTTCGCACGGCGCTTTAGAGACTTTGAAGCACAGAAAAGTAATTTCAAGCTCTTTCGTAATCCATTTGCCATAGATGTGGAAACTGCACCTGTAAATTTGCAGATGGAGTTAATAGAGTTGCAGTGTAATGGGACACTAAAGGCAAAGTACGACACTGTGGAGCCTGCACAGTTCACTCGTTTCATTCCTGAAGAGATGCCCCGGCTTCGTCTACATGCGGCTCGAACCTTGAGCATGTTTGGTAGCACATATCTGTGTCAGCGGCTGTTTTCTGTGATGAAGATTAACAAAACAGCACACAGGAGTCGTCTCACTGATGAACACTTGCAGTCCATCATGAGAATCTCAATGACACAGAACATTACTCCCAACATAAACGAGCTTATAGCCAGGAAAAGATGCCAAACATCGTGCTCTGACAAACTGACATAAGAGTGAAAATGTGTATGCCAATGATTTTTTATTATTAAAACTTTTTTCTGTTTTAATTTATATTAATGTTTTTTTCTTAGGTTTAATTTTCGGCTGATTGAATGTTTATCCTGTTCGGCTCGCAACCTTACGTATAATTTGAGTTCTGGCCCGCTAAGCGATTGAGTTTGACACCCCTGCACTAATTGGTGCCCGCATAGATATGTAGAATTAAAATGGTATGGCAGAATCACCAATGTGGAGCTCATGGAGAGAACTAGTGGGTCTAAAATGGTATGTCAGAATCACCAAGGTGGAGTCCAGGGAGAGAATTGGTGGGACTAAAATTGTATGACAAAATCACATGAATTTGTGCGGTACTGTAACTGCTTACAGAAATATCTGACTGAGGAAGGAAAAATATTAGTAGGTTGTCTATGTACTTTTGTCGTGACTGTCAAGATGATTTGTATGTGTATAAGTTGTATGTGGTTGGTAGTTTATGGATGTTATACTTTCTACTGTCTGTGGTCGTAAATCAGTAGGACGATAATATCAAGCACTTTCTCACTCTTGTGGTAATGGTATTAATTATTAGACATTCTCTATCATACCGTTCAGGAGGATGGAAAATACATTTTACTTTCTCTCTTGTTAATAATATGTTTCAAGAGAACGAGCGATATATTTTACTCTCTCACTCTTATTTTCATGTGGTTTAAGAGGACGAGCTACTCTTTTCTCCCTCTTAATAAATCACACAGTTCAACTGGAGAGTCACACCTTTTACTCTGTCTTAATCACAGAGATCAAGCGGAGAGCCACCCACTTTACTCTTTTATATGCGGTTCAGGAGGACGAGCAACCCCACTTTACTCTCTGTCATGTTCTTACACTCTTATAAATCTTGGCTCAAAGTCTGAGACAGTGGTAAACACTTGCACGCATACAAGATAGCACTCGTACGAACAGCTGTTACAGTATAATACACTTTAATCTATCGTAACGTACAAATGCACAATCTCGCATAGACTGCGTTCCACAAACACGTAATGATCACTGTGGAAATCGTAACATCGTCATCACACCCTCACTATATGTACAAAGCATTAATTGACTATCAGTACGCACTCGCTATTTAGACCCGCCATCTCATTCATAATCGTATCTACAAGCTCATTCAATCCTGCTATCAAACTACACATTCGGGAATCACAGCCACAACCCTACGTCCGTCCGTGTCGCTAGTCTAAACCCGTTTGGCTCAATTTAGGTACGCTCATCCGGATCAGGGATAGTTACATTCCGGGAATCTGGTGTCACCTGGCGTGGTCCGATGGTCACGGGTCTGGCTCGAGTTGTAGGTTCACCTGCTCTAGACATAAACAGTCCTGACCTTTCTTAGTACACCTGTCTACTTGTCGCTACTATTGATCAGTGGGTGGGTGGCGGCATGTATGTTTGCCTGAGTCTGTGTGAGTGCGCGGAGGTATGTGTGGGTGGGTGGGGGGATGTGTGGGTGGCTGAGGGATTAGTGGGTGGCTGCGGGATGTGTGGGTGGCTGCGGGGTGTGAGGGTGGATGTGGGATGTGTCTTACAGCATTGCAATATGCACTGTTTATGTTTACAACTTTCATTTGACAATATTTTTTTGTTTTTCCCATGTGAATGTATCATGCGTATTATGCATTGTTTATGCTTACAAAATCCATTTGACAATGTTTTTTCCCCTATGTAAATGTAATATGCACATTTGATGAATGAAAGATGAGTGGTCGAAAGGGCCGAATGTAAGAAGGGCCTGCGTGCCCAATTTGTTACCCTTTTAAAATAAAGTTTGTTCGTTCGTACTATACTATTGTCCCTGTCACTAACCTGCCTCTCCTGCTCAGTGTCTAGTCAATACTGCCCTAGACTATACGTTGGTCTGTGACAGTGGAGCTCATGGAGAGAACTAGTGGGCCTAAAATGGTATGACAGAATCACCAATGTTTAGCTCATGTAGAGAACTAGTGGGAATAAAATGGTATGACAGAATCACCAATGTTTAGCTCATGGAGAGAACTAGTGGGAATAAAATGGTATGACAGAATCACCAACGTGGAGCTCATGGAGAGAACTAGTGGGAATAAAATGGTATGACAGAATCACCAATGTTTAGCTCATGTAGAGAACTAGTGGGAATAAAATGGTATGTCAAAATCACCAATGTTTAGCTCATGGAGAGAACTAGTGGGAATAAAATGGTATGACAGAATCACCAATGTTTAGCTCATTTAGAGAACTAGTGGGAATAAAATGGTATGACAGAATCACCAATGTTTAGCTCATGTAGAGAACTAGTGGGAATAAAATGGTATGACAGAATCACGAATGTTTAGCTCATGGGGAGAACTAGTGGGAATAAAATGGTATGACAGAATCACCAACGTGGAGCTCATGGAGAGAACTAGTGGGAATAAAATGGTATGACAGAATCACCAATGTTTAGCTCATGTAGAGAACTAGTGGGAATAAACTGGTATGTCAAAATCACCAATGTTTAGCTCATGGAGAGAACTAGTGGGAATAAAATGGTATGACAGAATCACCAACGTGGAGCTCTTGGAGAGAACTAGTGGGAATAAAATGGTATGTCAGAATCACCAATGTTTAGCTCATGTAGAGAACTAGTGGGAATAAAATGGTATGTCAGAATCACCAATGTTTAGCTCATGTAGAGAACTAGTGGGAATAAAATGGTATGATAGAATCACCAATGTAGAGCTCATGGAGAGAACTAGTGGGAATAAAAGGGTATGACAGAATCACCAATGTAGAGCTCATGGAGAGAACTAGTGGGAATAAAATGGTATGACAGAATCACCAATGTTTAGCTCATGGAGAGAACTAGTGGGAATAAAATGGTATGTCAGAATCACCAATGTTTAGCTCATGTAGAGAACTAGTGGGAATAAAATGGTATGTCAGAATCACCAATGTTTAGCTCATTA
This sequence comes from Cepaea hortensis, assembly GCA_963921405.1. NCBI lineage: Eukaryota > Metazoa > Mollusca > Gastropoda > Stylommatophora > Helicidae > Cepaea > Cepaea hortensis. The sequence goes on along the minus strand of OY992889.1, from coordinate 98,896,342 downwards.
AGAGAAGTAGACAAATTTCAGTGAACCAAGAGATGAGGAAATAACACTGGCTCTGGATAGGACACACACTGAGAACATCTGGGGACAATGTAACTGGACACTCTCTTGTCTGGAACCCACAAGATAGGACACACACTGAGAAAATCTGGGGACAATGTAACTGGACACTCTCTTGTCTGGAACCCACAAGATAGGACACACACTGAGAAAATCTGGGGACAATATAACTGGACACTCTCTTGTCTGGAACCCACAAGATAAGACACACACTGAGAAAATCTGGGGACAATGTAACTGGACACTCTCTTGTCTGGAACCCACAAGATAGGATACACACTGAGAAAATTTGGGGACAATGTAACTGGACACTCTCTTGTGTGGAACCCACAGGGCAAACGAAATATTGGGAGACCTTAAAACACGTGAAGAATAGAATTACACAGATGAATAAAACTGGGAGGACATGAAGAGAGCTGCAGGGGACAGAGAAAGATGGGACGGCTCTGCGTGGTTTGGTTCAGGACCAAATGCCCCATTTGGGGATGAAGACAAGAATAATACTGCATTGGTCACTAAATAAGTAACTTGTGAGTAGTAGTCCATGTGTCTGTTTGTGTCTGCGGGCGCCCGAGTCGCAGACTGGTTAAGTCAAAGCCTATCTATTGACAGTTAAACAATACATCAGTTATTTCTATCTATTAACATTAAACAATACATCAGTTATTTCTATCTATTGACAGTTACACAATACATCAGTTATTTCTATCTATTAACATTAAACAATACATCAGTTATTTCTATCTATTAACATTAAACAATACATCAGTTATTTCTATCTATTGACAGTTAAACAATACATCAGTTATTTCTATCTATTGACAGTTAAATATTACATCAGTTATTTCTATCTATTGACAGTTAAACAATACACAAGTTATTTCTATCTATTGACAGTTACACAATACATCAGTTATTTCTATCTATTGACAGTTACACAATACACCAGTTATTTCTATCTATTAACATTAAACAATACATCAGTTATTTCTATCTATTAACATTAAACAATACATCAGTTATTTCTATCTATTGACAGTTAAACAATACATTAGTTATTTCTATCTATTGACAGTTAAATATTACATCAGTTATTTCTATCTATTGACAGTTAAACAATACACCAGTTATTTCTATCTATTGACAGTTACACAATACATCAGTTATTTCTATCTATTGACAGTTACACAATACACCAGTTATGTATATCTATTGACAGTTAAACAATACATCAGTTATGTCTATCTATTGACAGTTACACAATACATCAGTTATTTCTATCTATTAACAGTTACACAATACATCAGTTATTTCTATCTATTGACAGTTACACAATACATCAGTTATTTCTATCTATTAACAGTTACACAATACATCAGTTATTTCTATCTATTGACAGTTACACAATACATCAGTTATTTATATCTATTAACAGTTAAACAATACACCAGTTATGTATATCTATTGACAGTTAAACAATACATCAGTTATTTCTATCTATTGACAGTTACACAATACATCAGTTATTTCTATTTATTGACAGTTAAATATTACATCAGTTATTTCTATCTATTGACAGTTACACAATACATCAGTTATTTCTATCTATTGACAGTTACACAATACATCAGTTATTTCTATCTATTGACAGTTAAATATTACATCAGTTATTTCTATCTATTGACAGTTACACAATACATCAGTTATTTCTATCTATTGACAGTTACACAATACATCAGTTATTTCTATCTATTGACAGTTAAATATTACATCAGTTATTTCTATCTATTGACAGTTACACAATACATCAGTTATTTCTATCTATTGACAGTTACACAATACATCAGTTATTTCTATCTATTGACAGTTACACAATACATCAGCTATTTCTATCTATTGACAGTTACACAATACATCAGTTATTTCTATTTATTGACAGTTAAATATTACATCAGTTATTTCTATCTATTGACAGTTACACAATACATCAGTTATTTCTATCTATTGACAGTTACACAATACATCAGTTATTTCTATCTATTAACAGTTACAGAATACATCAGTTATTTCTATCTATTAACAGTTACACAATACATCAGTTATTTCTATCTATTGACAGTTACACAATACATCAGTTATTTCTATCTATTGACAGTTACACAATCCATCAGTTATTTCTATTTATTGACAGTTAAATATTACATCAGTTATTTCTATCTATTGACAGTTACACAATACATCAGTTATTTCTATCTATTGACAGTTACACAATACATCAGTTATTTCTATCTATTAACAGTTACACAATACATCAGTTATTTCTATCTATTAACAGTTACACAATACATCAGTTATTTCTATCTATTGACAGTTACACAATACATCAGTTATTTCTATCTATTGACAGTTACACAATCCATCAGTTATTTCTATTTATTGACAGTTAAATATTACATCAGCTATTTCTATCTATTAACAGTTACACAATACATCAGTTATTTCTATCTATTGACAGTTACACAATACATCAGTTATTTCTATCTATTGACAGTTACACAATCCATCAGTTATTTCTATCTATTGACAGTTACACAATCCATCAGTTATTTCTATTTATTGACAGTTAAATATTACATCAGCTATTTCTATCTATTAACAGTTACACAATACATCAGTTATTTCTATCTATTGACAGTTACACAATACATCAGTTATTTCTATTTATTGACAGTTAAATATTACATCAGTTATTTCTATCTATTAACAGTTACACAATACATCAGTTATTTCTATCTATTGACAGTTACACAATCCATCCATCCATCATGTGCCATGCCGGTAAGCGTGGGCGGTCATGTTCTGCCATCTCACCCGATCACCAGAGTCGTGGATCAGCTCCGTGTTTCTGTCTCGACTATGCCACAAGGCCAAGCCATCCAGGTACTTGCTTCTAGGTCTTCCCCTTGGTCTGTTCCCCTCGATCTTACCAGTTGTCACCAAATTCTCCAATCCATTTCTTCTCATAACATGTCCAAAAAATTTTGACTGTCTACGTCTAATTTCTCTAATCAATTTACGATCTTCATTTGTTTCTTGAAGGACTTGTTCATTGGTCTTTCTGGCTGTCCATGGTATTCTTTGCATTTTCCTCAGAAACCACATCTCTACAGCCATCAGATAATTTTCAGCCTGACTGCTCATTGTCCACGCTTCACATCCATACAAAAGTACAGGCTCAATGTAGCATCTCAACACTCTCTTTCTCGTTTCAATTGACATCTTTTTATTGGTCAATTTGTTTTTCATCTTGCTAAAGGCTACTTTTGCCATGGCGATTCTTGTTCTAATCTCTTCAAGGCATCTCCCATCAGATGTTATTACTGTTCCGAGATAATTGTACCTGCTCACTTGTTGAAGAATATTCCCATTTACTTGTATATTACATTGTGGTATTTCGTCCTTCCTAGTGACGACCATAATCTGTGTCTTTTTACAATTTAATTCTAACCCTAGTTGTTCACTGTGTGTCACAATCGCATCTACTAAATTTTGCAGGTCCTGTTCATTGTCTGCAATCAAGACTGTATCATCTGCATATCTAATGTTATTGATGCATCGTCCCCCAATGTTGATTCCTTCCATATCTTCAATATTTCTGAAAATACTTTCACTGTACACAATACATCAGTTATTTCTATCTATTAACAGTTAAACAATACACCAGTTATGTATATCTATTGACAGTTAAACAATACATCAGTTATTTCTATCTATTGACAGTTACACAATACATCAGTTATTTCTATCTATTAACAGTTAAACAATACACCAGTTATGTATATCTATTGACAGTTAAACAATACACCAGTTATGTATATCTATTGACAGTTAAACAATACATCAGTTATTTCTATCTATTGACAGTTACACAATACATCAGTTATTTCTATCTATTGACAGTTACACAATACATCAGCTATTTCTATCTATTGACAGTTACACAATACATCAGTTATTTCTATCTATTGACAGTTACACAATACACCAGTTATGTATATCTATTGACAGTTAAACAATACATCAGTTATTTCTATCTATTGACAGTTACACAATACATCAGTTATTTCTATCTATTGACAGTTACACAATACATCAGCTATTTCTATCTATTGACAGTTAAATATTACATCAGTTATTTATATCTGTTAATAGTTACACAATACATCAGTTATTTCTATATATTGACAGTTAAATATTACATCAGTTATTTCTATCTATTGACAGTTACACAATACATCAGTTATTTCTATCTATTGACAGTTACACAATACATCAGTTATTTCTATCTATTGACAGTTAAATATTACATCAGTTATTTCTATCTATTGACAGTTACACAATACATCAGTTATTTCTATCTATTGACAGTTACACAATGCATCAGTTATTTCTATCTATTGACAGTTACACAATACATCAGTTATTTCTATCTATTGACAGTTACACAATACATCAGCTATTTCTATCTATTGACAGTTAAATATTACATCAGTTATTTATATCTGTTAATAGTTACACAATACATCAGTTATTTCTATCTATTGACAGTTAAACAATGCATCAGTTATTTCTATCTATTGACAGTTAAACAATACATCAGTTATTTCTATCTATTGACAGTTACACAATACATCAGTTATTTCTATCTATTGACAGTTAAATATTACATCAGTTATTTATATCTGTTAATAGTTACACAATACATCAGTTATTTCTATCTGTTGAAAGTTAAACAATACATCAGTTATTTCTATCTATTGACAGTTAAATATTACATCAGTTATTTCTATCTATTGACAGTTACACAATACATCAGTTATTTCTATCTATTGACAGTTACACAATACATCAGTTATTTCTATCTATTGACAGTTACACAATACATCAGTTATTTCTATCTATTGACAGTTACACTATACATCAATTATTTCTATCTATTGACAGTTACACAATACATCAATTATTTCTATCTATTGACAGTTACACAATACATCAGTTATTTCTATCTATTGACAGTTAAACAATACATCAGTTATTTCTATCTATTGACAGTTACACAATACATCAGTTATTTCTATCTATTGACAGTTACACAATACATCAATTATTTCTATCTATTGACAGTTAAATATTACATCAGTTATTTATATCTGTTAATAGTTACACAATACATCAGTTATTTCTATCTATTGACAGTTACACAATACATCAGCTATTTCTATCTATTGACAGTTACACAATACATCAGTTATATCTATCTATTGACAGTTAAACAATACATCAGCTATTTCTATCTATTGTCTGTTACACAATACATCAGTTATTTCTATCTATTGACAGTTACACAATACATCAGTTATTTCTATCTATTGACAGTTAAACAATACACCAGTTATGTATATCTATTGACAGTTACACAATACATCAGTTATTTCTATCTATTGACAGTTAAACAATACACCAGTTATGTATATCTATTGACAGTTACACAATACATCAGTTATTTCTATCTATTGACAGTTACACAATACATCAGTTATTTCTATCTATTGACAGTTACACAATACATCAGTTATTTCTATCTATTGACAGTTACACAATACATCAGTTATTTATATCTATTGACAGTTAAACAATACACCAGTTATGTATATCTATTGACAGTTAAACAATACACCAGTTATGTATATCTATTGACAGTTACACAATACACCAGTTATTTGTCACTGCTGCCGTCTATGCTTAGGTTTCACAATCCCCTCGTACATGGTTGCAAGTCGGTCATTGGTCATTTTTGAGAACATCGATTTGTGTTGATTACCACAATGCTATAAGCGTCGGTCGTTCATATGCAGTGGCAAAATACTGAACGTAAAATTATCTAGAAAATCATAAACAGCGAATAGATGCTGGGATTGATTGTAAAGGACATAAATCTAACCTTAACATTTCTCATCAGCATCGTAATCAGATCAACGCATTCGGCTACACTTAGAAGATATGAGAGGAATTACCATTTGGGGGACATAACATCAATAATATTAGATATGCGAGTGATACAGTATTAATTGCAGACAATAAACAGATCTGCAACATTTGGTAGATATGGTTGTTCTAAACAGTGAACAACTAGGGTTAGAATCACATTATCCCGGGAAGGTTAACCCGGTCAACAAATGCGCGCAGAAGTCGGATGTGTCGGCCTAACGGCGCAAGAACGCAGCTCTGCTGTAAACAGGCACAACGCAGTCACATCCGAAAAAAATATCCGGATGAACGCAGAAGAAGAAGAAGAAGAAGAAGAAGAAGAAGAAGAAGAAGAAGAAGAAGAAGAAGAAGAAGAAGAAGAAGAAGAAGAAGAAGAAGAAGAAGAAGAAGAAGAAGAAGAAGAAGAAGGAGGAGGAGGAGGAGGAGGAGGAGGAGGAGGAGGAGGAGGAGGAGGAGGAGGAGGAGAAGAAGAAGAAGAAGAAGAAGAAGAAGAAGAAGAAGAAGAAGAAGAAGAAGAAGAAGAAGAAGAAGAAGAAGAAGAAGAAGAAGAAGAAGAAGACAGAGATTGTGGTCGTTTCTAAGAATAAATAAGTGCTACAATGAAATATAAGGATAAATTAGGATGTTCTTAAACAAGTGAATCGGTACAACTATCTAGAAACAATCACAAACATCTGATGGGAGGTGTCTTGAACAGATTAGAACAAGATTCGATATGGCAAAGATAGCCTCTTGTAAGATGGAAAATACCGACCAATAAATAGATGTCAGTTGTAACGAGAGAAAGAGTGTCGGTGTGCTACATAGAAGCTGTACTTTTGTATGGATGTGAGGCGTGGACACAAGCTGAAAAACATCTGATGACTGTGGAAAAATGGTTTCTGAGGAAAATGCAAAGAATGCCATGGACAGACAGAAAAACCAATGAGCAAGTCCTACAAGAGGCAAATGAAACCCCAAACAGATTAGAGAAATTAGACGTTTACAATCAATCATTTTGTAAACGTTATGAGAGGAAATAAACTAGAGAACTTGGTGACAACTGGCAAGAATGAGCTGAAAATAAGAAAGGGAAGATAGAGAAGTAAATATGTGGATGGGTTGACCACTTGGCATGGTCGAGACAAGAACACATAGTTGACCCACTACTCCGGTGGTCGTGTAAAATTGCGAAACATGTCTGCTACGCTTTCAGGCATGGCACATGATGATGATGATTCGGCTAAAGGCTTTTTATAAACGTAAACCATTTGAAACTCCAAGTTCTCCTCTGGTCACTCTGCCTGTCTGCCTGCACGCCCGTCTGCCTGCCTGTCCCATAATAAAGTTAGTTGCATAACCTTTACAGGATGTCGCAGTCAACGCCAGCATTTTTCGGCTATTTGTGATCTTGCGGTAAGTTTACATTCACTAGTTTGCCGTTGCTTTCTGAACGACCGGCACCCATTCCATTTTGTAAAAACATCCAACGCAAGGCGGTTTGCTGCCAAATCTTCCGCAGCTGTGTTTTGAACGCGGCGCGCAGGATTACGAACTGTGTCGGTAACAACCTCGCCAGCCTGTCCCATACGTTAAAATATGAATTGTTTATATTCGGTGTATGTTTACAACATTCATTTTACAATGTTTGTTTCTGTTTGGTTTTGTGTTTCCAGTGTAAATGTAAAATTCATGATAGATAATTGGAGTGCGAAAGATGAGTGGTTGGATGGGTCGAATAGACATGTTTGCCGGCTTAATTTGAGACCATTTGAAAATAAAGTTTGTTTGTTCGTTGAAAATTGGAACTGAAGTAAACATAATGGAGTGTACCGCGGGGCGTCTCCGCATCGGACAGTCCTTGAAAGCAGTAGCATGGGAATAGTCCACAATTATTATTATTATTATTATTATTATTATTATTATTATTATTATTATTATTATTATATTATTATTATTATTATTATTATTTCTAGGGGGCTAAATATATATATATATATATATATATATATATATATATATACACACACACACACACACACACACACACACACACACACACACACACACACACACACTAGACGACCCGGCCAGGCTTCGAACAGCCCCTGGCGGGGAGCGTCTCATTTAATTCATATAAGTAGTCATTATACATTCAAATACATTTCTCTAAGCGCACAGAGTACGCGTTCGGCCCCTGCTCCCGTTCCCGTTCCCGTTGTTCGTCTGTTTCTGAAGCTCGTAATGTCTTTTTCTTTCGTGTAAAAATTAAAAATTGATTTTAAACTATCTAACTATTTCAGTTGGATCCGCAGGAGTTAGAACACCATCTGTAGAAAATTTCATATATATATCGATTGAGATGAAATTGTGTGTATATATATATATATATATATATATATATATATATATATATATATATATATATATATATATATATATATATATATATATATATATATATCATTGGCACTTTGCCGTCTTGACAGACGATAGTTTGTTACATTGTGCTTCAAAAAAGCATTACAACTACAACCCATGGCGGTAGCGAATGTGACTGATAATGCAAATTCGCGCTGTTAATGTTCGTCCACAGCGGATTCATGTCAATACATATATACAGTCAAACCTCGGTTTTCGTCGATAATCCGTTCGAAAACAATCGACGAAACCCGAAACCGACGAAAACCGAGATAATTATTTCGATATGAATCAATGTAAATCCAATTAATTCGTTCTAGACACTTCAAACTACATACCAAAAACACATTTTGTAGAAAATAAATATAGTGTGTAATATTATTTTTCTGCCCCAGACGTGTCCGAAGTCGCACCTTCGCCATGCTTAGTAACACGATGTATGCCAGTGCACCTCCTGAAAATTGCAATCCATAATCTGTTGGCCTTTAAATTACTAAGTACACTAGCATTCGTCGTATTCTTAATGAGATCGGCATACAACAGAATGACCTTTTCACAACTGATTGCCTCCGAAACAGAATCGCCATCTAACTGGTTCTGATTTATCCAAATTAATTATAACTGTTCGACATCTTCCATTGTTTGTGATCTCTGTTTCATTAGCACATTCATGTTTTTCGCTACATTAGCCTATTTTACTGCTTCATTTTCGCCACAATGAAACTTATCGTGGATGACGACTTCCCGTACATGCGCCCGATTTAAGCAATCTTAATGCCGCTCTCGTATTTTATTATTAGCAAGTGATGCTCACACAATGAAAATCAATGCCTAACTGAGCAGGATAACGCGTGGGTCTCTTTGTTTTCACAAAATTAGCAGCGAGGTTGGGTCGATATCCGTTTGGGTCAGTCCGTTTATACTTCTTAGTTTTTCTACGAGCAGTATGAAGATCCCCTGCCTGCTTGCTAGGCCAGTCGCAGGTTTAGGACACTAATCTGACCACAGGGAGTCCATCCCCTATGGCGAGCCATAGCCCCGTTAGCCCATGACCTCGCGGTCATGGTTGCCCGGTCTGCACCACGTGGAGGTGGGGGTTGACGAGTGTAGTCTGCGGGTCATCGGCAGGCTACTAATTTTCGCTCTTCACCCCTCCTGGGAGAGGCTAGCCGATCCTAACCCTGGGAATATCGATATATGAAGCCCATAATCGGGCACTCTCACGATGTTTGTACTTCACCTCGACACCACAAGGTACAAGAGGAACATGATGAGATAGGATGAGATGAGATGAGCAGCGAGGTCTTGTCGGCACATCGACGATAACAGAGAATTACGACGAAAACCGAAACCTATGAAAATCGAAGGCAACGAAATCCGAGGTTTGTATATATATATATATATATATATATATATATATATATATATATATATATATATATATATATATATATATATATATATATATATATATCATGTGCCATGCCGGAAAGCGTGGGCGGTCATGACTCGCCATTTCACTCGATCACCAGTGTCGTGGATCAGCTCAGTGTTCCTGTCTCGTCCATGCCATGTGGCCAAGCCATCCAGGTATTTTCCTCTCGGTCTTCCTCTTGGTCTCCCCTCGATCTTGCCAGTTGTCACTAAGTTCTCCAATCCATTTCTTCTCATAACATGTCCAAAAAATCTTGACTGTCTACGTCTAATTTCTCTAATCAGTTTACGATGTTCATTTGTCTCCTGTAGTACTTGGTCATTGGTTTTTCTGTCTGTCCATGGTATTCTTTGCATTTTCCTCAGAAACCACATTTCTGCAGCCATCAGATGCTTTTCAGCTTGACTGCTCATTGTCCAAGTTTCACATCCATACAAAAGAACAGGCTCTATGTATCCCCTCAACACTCTTTTTCTCGTTTCAATTGACATCTTTTTATTGGTCAGAATGTTTTTCATCTTGCTAAAGGCTACTTTCGCCATGGCGATTCTTGTTCTAATCTCTTCAAGGCATCTCCCATCAGATATTATAACTGTTCCAAGATAATTGTACCGATTCACTTGTTGAAGAATATTTCCATTTACTTGTATATTACATTGTGGCACTTCTTCCTTCCTACTGACGACCATAACCTGAGTCTTTTTACAATTTAATTCTAACCCCAGTTGCTCACTGTGTACAACAACCGCATCTACTAAGTGTTGCAGGTCCTGCGCATTGTCTGCAATTAATACTGTATCATCTGCATATCTAATGTTATTGATGTTTCGTCCTCCAATGCTGATTCCATTTATATCCTCTACATTTCTGAAAATATTTTCACTGTACAGGGAAAAAAGATCTGGAGACAGCACACATCCCTGCCTAACCCCTCTCTTAACTGGCTGATACTGTCCCACTTCATTATCAATCCTTATTGCAGCTTGTTGTTTCCAATATATGTTTTTTATAAGTCTAATGTCACACACGCATACACAATATATATATTGTGTATGCGTGTGTGTGTGTGTGTGTGTGTGTGAGAGAGAGAGAGAGAGAGAGAGAGAGAGAGAGAGAGAGAGAGAGAGAGAATATATATTTGTAAAAATACAGAACAAATGTATCATCTTTCGATATATTCACCACTGTGTTCAATGCAAGTCTCTCTTCCCCCCCCCCCCCCCAGTGCCGACAAAGTGCTTGGATTCCTGTAGAAAAAAAATTATCTAGAGTCACTACTCTGTGTGCCTGACCCGGTAGTAAACAGTCTGTCACAGAAGTCACGCCGTTTTGAAACTTCCTACTCCACTCATACACTTGTTGGACTAACAGCCATACATCACCATACTGGACCTTCATTCGCCGACGAATTTCTATAGGCTTCACACCTCCATTGATTTTTAAAAGAAAAGTGGATATCATAACTCTGCTCCTCTTTAGTGCATGTCAAAAGTGTGGCGGCCATCTTTAAACTGTCCTTATGACGTCACCGTGTTCATCTGCTCCGTGATGTCACGCGCTTAAACCCTTAACAACCTTAACAACAATATTGACAGGTTACAAGGCAAGAACATGGTTATTGTAATTACTATCAGACTTTGAAGGTTTTCATGTGATATTAAATAATATATAGTGGCGGGACACTCGTCTGCGGACCCGGTGGTCAGGAGTTCGATCCACAGCTGAGCGAATTCGGATTTTCACAAATGGACCTGCGCTCCCATGTCTGTCCCGCCTAAAATGGGTACCTAGAAAGTTTTGGGAAATAACGGTGGCTGACGTGATACTGGCCACAGCAGCCACAGAGTGATGGTTGGTTTATGCAAATATGGGTCTAGCATAGTATGTTTGTTGGGCCTTAAGGCAGCGTGTAGAGTCCTTGTGGAATCACAATGAACAACAACCATGAACAGCAACCATGAACAACAACCATGAACAACAACCATGAACAACAACCATGAACAACAATCATGAACTTACAACAATGAACAACCATGAACAACAACCATGAACAACAACCATGAACAACAACCATGAACAACAATCATGAACAACAATCATGAACAACAATCATGAACTTACAACAATGAACAACCATGAACAACAACCATGAACAACAACCATGAACAACAACCATGAACAACAATCATGAACAACAACCATGAACAACAATCATGAACTTACAACAATGAACAAAAATGAACAACAACCATGAACAACAACCATGAACAACAACCATGAACAACAACCATGAACAACAACCATGAACAACACCAATGAACAAACACCATGAGCAACAACAATGAGCTACAACACTGAACAACAACCATGAACAAGAACCCTGAAAAACAACCACGAACAACATCCAGGAACAACAACCATGAACAACAACCATGAACAACAGCCATCAGCAACAACCATCAACAACAACCATGAACAACAATCATGAACCACAACACTGAACAACAACCATGAACCACAATCATGAACAACATCTAGGAACAACAACCATGAACAACAACATGAACAACAACCATGAACTACAACCATGAACTACATCTAGGAACAACAACCATGAACTACAACCATGAACAACATCTAGGAACAACAAACATTGACAACAACACTGAACAACAACCATGAACAACAACCATGAACTACAACCATGAACAACAACATGAACAACAACCATGAACTACAACCATGAACTACAACCATGAACTACAACCATGAACTACAACCATGAACAACAACCATGAACTACAACCATGAACTACAACCATGAACTACAACCATGAACAACAACCATGAACAACAACATGAACAACAACCATGAACTACAACAATGAACTACAACCATGAACTACAACCATGAACTACAACCATGAACTACAACTATGAACAACAACCATGAACAACAACATGAACAACAACCATGAACTACAACCATGAACTACAACCATGAACTACAACCATGAACAACAACCATGAACAACAACTATGAACAACAACATGATCAACAACATGAACAACAACCATGAACAACAACAACCATGAACAACAACAACCATGAACAACAACAATGAACAACAACCATAAACAACAACAATGAACACCAACCATGATCCACAACAATGAATAACAACCATGAACAACAACCATGAACAACAACAATGAACAACACCAATGAACAAACACCATGAGCAACAACAATGAGCTACAACACTGAACAACAACCATGAACAAGAACCCTGAAAAACAACCACGAACAACATCCAGGAACAACAACCATGAACAACAGCCATCAGCAACAACCATCAACAACAACCATGAACAACAATCATGAACCACAACACTGAACAACAACCATGAACAACAACCATGAACAACAATCATGAACCACAACACTGAACAACAACCATGAACAACAACCATGAACAACATCTAGGAACAACAACCATGAACAACAACACTGAACAACAACCATGAACAACAACCATGAACTACAACCATGAACAACAACCATGAACAACAACCATGAACTACAACCATGAACTACAACCATGAACAACAACTATGAACAACAACACTGAACACCAACCATGATCCACAACAATGAATAACAACCATGAACAACAACCATGAACAACAACACTGAACAACAACCATGAACAACAACCATGAACTACAACCATGAACAACAACCATGAACAACAACCATGAACTACAACCATGAACTACAACCATGAACTACAACCATGAACTACAACCATGAACAACAACTATGAACAACAACATGATCAACAACATGAACAACAACCATGAACAACAACAACCATGAACAACAACAACCATGAACAACAACAATGAACAACAACCATAAACAACAACAATGAACACCAACCATGATCCACAACAATGAATAACAACCATGAACAACAACCATGAACAACAACCATAAACAACAACAATGAACAATAACCATGAACAACAACTATGAACAACAACATGAACAACAATACTGAACAACCACCATGATCCGCAACAATGAACAACAACCATGAACAACAACCATAAACAACAACAATGAACAACAACCATAAACAACAACAATGAACAACAACCATGAACAACAACTATGAACAACAACCATGAACAACAACCATAAACAACAACAATCAACAACAACCATGAACAACAACCATGAACAACAACAATGAACAACAACCATGAACAACAACCATAAACAACAACAATGAACAACAACCATAAACAACAACAATGAACAACAACCATGAACAACAACCATAAACAACAACAATGAACAACAACCATAAACAACAACAATGAACAACAACCATGACCCACAACAATGAACAACAACTATGAACGACAACCATGAACAACAACTATGAACAACAACCATGAACAACAACATGAACAACAACCATAAACAACAACAATGAACAACAACCATGACCCACAACAATGAACAACAACCATGAACGACAACCATGAACAAC
>OY992889.1:98856840-98876840 GCA_963921405.1 Cepaea hortensis | reverse complement strand
ATCGACAGCATCTATTCATACGGAACCAGCGTTCTCCTTTCAGAAAACACAATCTCCCAGTTCCAGACTGAAAACGCAGTACTCAACAAAAATTGTACCCTTCGCAGGGAACCAAATTTATGATAACGCCTATAGACTTGTCTGGGCATTCGTTGGGAACTTTATCCCGCTACTTTTGCTCTTTTATTTTAATGTGTGTTTATTCCGGAAAATATACCGTTCTTACAAATTACGGAAACAGCTAGGTCGGCAGGACCGAACGAAGAGTTCTTCGCACGTTTTAACAATTACACTGGTGGCGATCGTGGGTCTGTTTTTTATACTGGTAGCCCCCTCTGAGGTGACACTGCAGATTTCTAACCTGACAAACAGTCACGATACGCCTATGACTAAGAACATAGAAGCCGTGCTGAACCTCATGCAGACTATCAACTTCTCTGTTAACTTCATTCTGTACTGCATCATCAGCCCGCACTTTAGAAAGACCTTGAAGTATATGATGCTGTGTGGTTGCTATCGCTTCTACCAGGTGTCTAAGACCTGGAAGAAAGAGTTCGAAACCTCGCTGTTATAACATGCTGTTGATGGTTGGTCCATGTGTATTATGTGATATTGATATAAGAGAGAGAGAGAGACAGAGAGACAGAGAGACAGAGAGACAGAGACAGAGAGACAGAGACAGAGAGAAAGACAGGAAGAGATTTCAAATTGAAATCGGCTGTTTGTTGCTCTACACTTCTACAAGCTAAATCAAAGCCATGACAAGCAAACAGATGTCATTGTGGCCGAAAGGATGTAAAAGCTTGCTCTTAAACTTCCTGTGCGCTGGTGCCGAGGTAGCGGGTTCAACTCCTACACCGATCAGTTGAACTAAAATATTGACTTCTCCTCCTTGACTTGGAGACGTAAATTACAAGTACCTCAGAAGTCGAATTGGGCTAGCCTGATGACGAGGCGCATGTGTAATAGGGAAAGCTAAACCACACTCAATCACTAGTCCAGTCCACTCCCCATTAGCAGCTCGTTTGTGGAATACACTGGAGTTCAAAGCGAGCGAATGAAAAGAAACATGAAAAGTGAACATGGGTGCTTGTTTTCACTACGGTGTGTGAACACATGTACAGACCAAATGGAACCAGAAGAAGGGACCGGCCATGTAAACGATGGACACTGGGAATAACAGAGTCCATGGGAATATCGATATATGAAGCGGGCACTCTCCCGCTGTTTATGCTTCACCTCGACACCGCAATGTACAAGAGGAACAAGATGAGATGGATAAGATGAGATGAGAACAATTGCTGGGGTGTTCTGGGCATTTTTTTCCCTTCGCCTGACGACTAAAGGCCCCTAGTCCAGGCAGTCGCGAAACATGATAACGGCCTGGATGTGTGGTTATATCCTCGTGTCTTACCAAGTATGAATCAAAAGGCTTGCGATATAACGTCCTGAGCTGCATGCTCCTTATCGGGGTATTTTTAATAATCAGAGCAAGGAATTTTATGACATACATTTTTTTTTATTGGCCATTGTTATCATTATAATGTTATTTTATGAATAGTTTAGCATCCTCATCATCATGTACACTGCCGACTATTGTAAGGTGTTCATGTCTCTCCGTAGATCTCGTTCCTTGGTGTTCTGAGTCAGCTCTGTTGATGAACTCTTCCATACCACCCTCTAAGTCCATCCAGCATCGTTTCTCTTGGTCTACCTCTATCTCTTGTTCTTCTGATCTTTCCAGTTGTCACAGTGTTTTATCTCTTCTCATCACATGTCATTGGCACCTTGCCGTCTTGACAGACGATAGTTTGTGCTTTAAAAAGGCATAATAACTTTTAACTATGGCGGTAGCGAGTGTGACTGATAAGGCCAATTTGCGCTGTAAATGTCCGTTCACAGTGGGTGCATGTGAACACGTGGTCATTTCCACCATCATGCACCATCTTACGTCTCAAACGCTTGGTGTGTGACTTTTCTGCAATAGTTTTCTCCTTTGACTTTATTCCATTTCTGATATTTGCCCTCCATGCAACACGTTCAGCGGCGACTTGCTCCCAATGTGCATTATCAATGCCTGTATCAATCATGTCCCGCTTACACACATCTTTGTATCGTAGTAGAGGCCGACCCTGAGATCTCTTACCCATCTGTAATTCACCAAAAAAGATATCCTTTGGTATTCTACCATCATCCATCCTCCTAAGATGTCCTATCCATCTAAGTCTACGAAGACTGAGCATGGAATAAACTGTCACACAACCTGATCTTTCCAATACTTCAGTATTTGTGATTTTGTCTTGCCATTTAATACCAAGAATTCTTCGCAGACACCGCATATGAAAGCTGTTTAAATTGTTCTCTTGGTGTGAGTAAGTTGTCCAGGTTTCACTGCCATAGAGAAGAGTACTAAGGACACAGGCTTGATAGACAAGGACTTTTGTTTTGGCAGTAAGCTTCCTGTTCTCCCAGACTCTTTTTCTTAACCTGTTCATTGTTGTTGCTGCCTTACCAATCCGGATGTTGATTTCCTGATCTAGGGATAATTTGCTATTTACCACCGATCCTAGATATGTAAAATGGTCTCTCCATAGCACAAAGCCTGGGCTAAAATATAGAGATCATGTGTTGCCCATGCAACATGATCCCTCTCTCGGCCTGCCTAGTTCACTCCAGAGGAAAGGTAACACCCCTACATCTGGAACAAGACAAGCTGCAGAAGCTGCCGGATCAGCAAAGCAATGCTCTAACTGTCCGCCTGTCGGAGCTTCGATCCTAGACCAGTCGCCAACCAAGGCTTAGGGCCTGGTCTGCCCTGCCATGACAATTTTGTCTTTAGCTTGCATTTCCTCGCACCAGGGTAAGGCTTGTACCCTACCAATTGCGCTCTTCCGCCCGAAGCCGTTGGCACAATGTGGGGTGTCGGGTTTGGTAAGCGCCGCCCAACGTTCGGCGCTAACAGAAACCAGGTAGTACCGTCTACTGTTATACGGTAGCTCAGTCATATCTGACTAAGACCTGACTGCTTCATCACATGACCAACGAATATACTAGTATATAATGTTCTCTTCCTTCTTCTTCTTCTTCTTCTTCGTTCACCTTCAGAAGTCAGTATGAATAAATGCAAAGAAAGCAGTAGTCATCCTGAGCTTGTTGATATCTCGACATAGTTTGTCGTTAAATGGAGCGGATGTTAGTTAGTTGCATATCCTTCACACAACGTAGCAGTTATCTCCCGCATTTTTTATGTAATTCCTTGGCAAATTACGTTCAGTAGTTTACCATTGCTTTCTGAACGACCGGCACTCATATCATTGTATAGAAACCAACGGTCTGCTTCCAAATTTCCCGCAGCTGTGTTTCGAACGTTGTATGTGAGATGACGAATTACATCCGTAACGCCTTCACCGCATAGCAGGCTGATGTAATCCAGAACATGAGATATTCTATTTTCATTAGCCTTTTCCATGTAATTCACTCTGGTTTCAATTGAATGTCTTTTTTTTTTTTAGGGTATACATTGTAATTTCATATTTCGGGTTTTTCCTATCTGTTTATATTCCAGTGCTTTTTACGATGTTTATGTCCTGATCCGATTATATAGGCAATACTTTTTTATGTTACATTATGATATTTTAATATGTTAATAGCCATCTTAGAACTCACGGCTCCAAACTTTCAATCCCACTGGATGAAATGAATGATCATCAATATTCTTGATGGACAATCACCATGATATTCTAATGCATGTTTCATCATCATCACCATCATCACCATCATCATCAGCATCATCATCATCTGCCACTTCTGCTGCCAAGCGTCATGGGGAGGAATAATTAACGTTCCGGCGCACAATGGGTGGCACTGGATATTATCATACTGTGTGATTATACAATGCCTTTGATGTCGTCAATCTTTTTTTCTTCTCAGGCGCCCTCTTGCTCTCCTATCAGATTACCTTTAATGTGGCGCCAGTGCTGGTAGTTTTTGGTGTTGCATTCTAACGAGAACCATTTGATCTATTTATATTCATATTGTATCTAATGCATGTTCAACTCAGTTTATTAATATGATTTTGAAATCTGGTCTCGCCCATGTTAAAACAGCCATTGATCGTCTGAAAATAAAAGCTCATTTATTGCGGTTTGGTCTGTTGTTTCGTCTAAAGTAGAGTTTGAAATTTTGTGAATCTGCTCTATCAAGACTTGCTTCTTTTGATATTCTGTAGAAGAGAGAGGGCACACATCTCTGTCTCACTCCTGCAGCAGAGGAGAGAGCACACATCTCTGCTTCACTCCTGTATTGACTGTGAGGGAGTCTCCGTGGCGAAGTAATCAAGCCGTCTGACTCGGGCTCCGAAGGTTGTGGGTTCGATTCCGGGCCGCGTATTTCGGTTCACGAGTGCATTTTTTTTTCGGAGTCTCCTGAGGGTCGTCGCTGGAGCTACGGAGTCCCAGTTCTGTCCGACGTTTTCCGCGCTGCGGACAGAGACTGAGCCATATGGGATAAAAACCCGGTGCAATGAAGTCGAACCTGTCGACTTTTAAGCGACTTTGTATTGACTGTGAACAAATTTGATACACCTTCTTGTGTTCTTGCTGCACTTTGGCTCGAGTGGTACTCTGCAATGATGTTTTCTAGTAAGTGTCCTTGCATACCGTAGTCTTCAAGGATGGTCCATAATTTATATATGTTTGCACTCTGTTAAAAGTCTTTTCCTGATCTGCAAACACAATATTCTGCTGGTCACTGTATTGAATGTTTGTTTGTATTGTTTTCTTTTACATATTTTGTTTATATGAAACCAAATGTTGTAAAAATTACATGCCAAGTTATATGATTTTCGACCAAATACGAAATGTGTGTTTCTGCCACAAGTTACTGTTGATTTACATATGAAGAATTGAGGGGGGGTGTGGATTATATAATAAATCAGCATGACAGAAGGGACACCAACCTCTTCCTAAGCTTAACCTGTTCATAACTATAGCCACAAAATCATCTCAGATGATTAATTCATGCCAGGAAGGTCAAGTAATGTAATTTGTGAGACGATTGATAGCCGTGATCATTATGTGCTGAGCCAAACAGCGTAGGCGCTCGTGTTTCTCTACAGGTCTCGGCCTGTGATGTTGAGAATCAATCCCACTGCTGGCATTCCATCGTGCCACCGTCTTAGGCATCAGCATCATTTATGTCGTCTGCCTTTTCTATCCTTGACCTCTCCAATCGTCACGAAGCTTTCTAATGCACCTCTTCTCAAGTTATGACAAAATAACACTGTTTGTCTCCCTTTCTTTTATATAGCTGTGTATACTGTTCTATTTTGATTAGCCTTTTCCGGGCAATCATTTTTAGTTACACGAAGATGCTTCAAATGACAACTTTTTTCTTCTTTTTTTTTTTTGGTGAATATATTCTGAAAAAGTAACGATGTAGTCACCACTGCGTTCAAAGCAAGTTCTCCAGCATCTATAAAGTGCTTGGATTCCTATAGAAAAATTTATTTTGGTCGCGTATGTAACCACTCTTGAACCACCTGCTGTACCTCTTCATCGGACCAAAAAGTTTTGAAACTTCCTACTCCACTCATACACTTGCTGGACTTGCAGGCATGATTCACCATACTAGACCTTTATTCGCCGATGAATTTCTATAGGTTTCATACCTTCACTGAATTTTTTTTTAAGGATAACATAACGCTGTCCCTCTTTGGTGCATGTCAAAAATGGGGCGGCCATCTTTAAACTATCCTTATGACGCCACCATGTTCGTCGTCACCGTGATGTCACGTGCTTAACACTCTTGCATCCTTAACAACGGTATTGACGTGTTACAAAACAATGGCTTGGTTTTTGTAGTTTATATCACACTTTTAAGGTTTTGATTTGAATCCCCCTTGTATATTCATAAACCTCGCTTTTCTTAGCTCCAACTTCAGCAGCCTGGTTACAACAATTACCCAGATAGCAACAACAGGTGTAGATCTGTCTCGCCTTTCTTAGCTCCAACTTCAGCAGCCTAGCTACAACAATTATCCAGATAAAAACAACAGGTGTAGAACTATCTCGCTTTTCTTATCTTGAGCTTCAGCAGCCTCGCTATAACAATTACCCAAACAGAAACAACAGGTGTATAACTATCTAGCTTTCCAAAGCTCCAACTTCAGCAGCCTAGCTAAACAGCCACCCAGAAAGAAAAATATGAATAAAATTTGGTGGAACTGCGGTAAAGCTGTGAAAATGTAAACAATATAAAATGACACAAAGCAGTGCAGCTTTACATAACAGAGTTAAGACACTATGTAAAGCTGCACTACTTTGTGTCATTTTATATTGTTTACCCAGAAAGAAACAACGGGTGTAGAATTATCTCTGGGTCTTGAACGGTGTGAAAAATGGTGCAAGCGAGTTAAATGTAGCGCATGGCATTGTGGGTGGCGATGTGACTGCAAAATTACGCGAGGAAGTCAATAAGTAAGTCACAAATGTAGAACGATAACTAAATATCATAACAACTTGATACCAGTTTACTTGTATACATACATTGTCCCTTTATTTCTCAACATAATTTCCACCAACATTGATGCACTTATTCCATCGTTTTATCAGTCCTCCCAAACCGGCGGCATAGAACTGCGTGTTCTGTTTTCTAAACCACGTTTTCACTTCATATTCAACTTCGGCCTCATTCGCGAAATGTCTCCCGCCAAGGTGGATTTTCAGTGGACCAAAAAGGTGGAAATCGCTAGAGGTTAAGTTGGGGCTGTAAGGTGGATGTTCCAGAACTTCCCACCTTAGTTGGTTAATTTTCTCCTGAGGTAATCAAGCCGTATGTGGTCTGGCATTGTCATGAAGAAGCAACACTCCTCTAGTCAGCAGTCCAGGACGTTTTCTTCGAATTGGATCATGAAGCATCGATAGAACTTTACAGTACGATTTATAATTCACATTGTCACCTTTCCTCTTGAAATTGGTTGAAAGCACACCCCACCCACCCCCCCCCCCCCACCCCCCCCCCCACCCCCGCTGCACGGATGCTTCTGTTGCAATCTCAACAGGTCGACCAGATCGGATTTCAACAACAGTTTTAGAGCGTCCTTGAGAAAATTCTTCTACCCAGCTATGCACCGCTTTACGGGACAAACATTTGTCAGCATAAACAGGAAGCATTTCCTTGTGAATGGCCTTTACAGGCAGTCCTTTTGCCCACAAAAACCGCACAACAGCACATCGCTCTAAAGTTCGATGTTGCTGTCACCTAATGACAACTGTAGAAAACATCACCTACATTTACCTGTCATCCCACAGAATTGTGTGACTTACTTATTGACTCGGTCGCCTATAAAGTAGTCAAGTTGTGGTGTCAAGAGCCAACATCACAACACTCAGGACATTCCCATCCGTGCTTCGTCCTCATCTTCAACAGCCAGCAAAGCGTCCCATTACTATTGGCACCAGTCGTAGTCTGATTATGTGTCGGCCTGGCCTTTTCTCGGAGTATTGATTGTCGATAAGATCCTCTGGTCACGCCCTGTTCTCGGATCGCTCTAAGCTAAGATGATGTATCTGTTATTTTACGATATCCAAACGATTTCCCACGTGAACTACATCTGCAAAGTTGAAAAGAAGATTAATCAATAAATTAATATTTGTGACATTCATAGTGGAAGTAGGTCATATTTGAAGGTGACGGTCCACAACCTTGTGGTATGGTTTCGTTTTGTTTTTCAAATAATATCCGGTTGCTTCATTTAATGCTGAAAAGAGTTGTTCCCCACATAAGACCGTGCTAAGAAAAGTAAGTTGCATATCCTTTACAGGACGTTGTAGTCTACCCCAGCATTTTTGGGTTGTTTGTGATCTCTTGACAAGACAATGTTCAGTAGTTTGCAATTGCTTTGTGCTAAGTCAGTGGATGATTTTTGTTTGAAAACTTAAAAATGTATGTAACTGTTTATTGTAATTCTCAGAATGATAGTGGCGACGATGTATGTAACTTTTTATTATTATTTTGAGAATGACAATGACGCTGATGTATATAACTGTTTAATGTAATTCTGAGAATTACAATGACGAAAACGTACGATGGGAAGTCAATAAGTAAGTCACAAATCTCTGTAGAAAAATAACTATCATAGCAACTTGAAACCAGTTTATTTTTATACATACATTATCCCTTTATTTCTGAACATAATTTCCACCAACATCGATGCACTTATCTCATCATTTTATCAGTCCTCCCAAACCAGCTGCATAGAACTGCGTGCTCTGTTTTCTAGACCACGTTTTCACTTCACATTCAACTTCGGCCTCATTCGCGAAATGTCTTCCGCCAAGGTGGGTTTTCAGTGGACCAAAATAGGTGGAAATCATTAGGGGCTAATTTGGGGCTGTTAGGTGGATGTTCCAGAACTTCCTACCTTAGTTGGTTAATTTTCTCCTGAGTTAATCGAGCCTATGTGGTTTGTCATTGTCATGAAGAAGCAACACTCCTCTAGTCAGCAGTCTTGGACGTTTTCTTCGAATTGGTTCATGAAGTATCGATAGAACTTCACAGTATGATTTAGAATTCACATTGTCACCTTTCTTCTTGAAATTGGTTAAAAGCACTCCTTGACAGTCCCAGAGCACTGTCGGGCATAACCTTCCCTGTTAATGGCATAACCTTGAGACAATTTTTCTACCCAGCTATGCATCTGTCAGCATAAACAGGAAGCATTTCCTTATGAATGTCCCTTGCAGACAGTCCTTTTGCCCACAAAAAACGCACGACAGAACGTTGCTCTTTGGTTGTACACTCCGTAAGTACATTCATCAAATTGTTTATGCGCTGCGCATGCGCATGAGACACCTAGCTCCACCTGACGAACGGGAATATAAAGTTTGATGTTGCTGTCACCTAATGACACCTGTTGAAAATACCAACTACATTTACCTGCCATCCCACAGAACTGTGTGACTTATTTATTGGCTTGCCCGCTTATGTAACTGTTTATTGTAATTCTGAGAATTAAGGAGACAACGATGCATGTCAATGTGTGTAAGTGTCTACAGTAATTATGAAATTAATAATGACGACGATTTGTCTAACTATTTATTGTTATTGTGAGAATGATGGTGACAATGATCTGTGTAAATGTATGTAACGGTTTCCTGTAATTCTGAGAATGATGGTGACTGTGATCTATGTAAATGTATTTAACTGTTTATTGTATTTCTGAGAATGATGGTGACTATGATCTATATAAATATATGTAACTGTTTATTGTAATTGTGAAAATGATGGTGACTTCATTGGCACCTTGCCGTCTTGACTGACGATAGTTTGTTACATTGTGCTTCAAAAAGGCATAGTAACTACAACCCGTGGCGGTAGCGAATGTGACTGATAAGGCCAATTTGCGTTGTAAATGTTCCTCCACAGTGGATGCATGTGAACACATGGTCCTTTCCACCATCATGCACCATCTTACGTCTCCCACGCTCAGTGTATGACTTATTTGCAATCATTTTCTCCTTTGTCTTTAATCCATTTCTGATATTTGGCCTCCATGCAACGCGTTCAGTGGCGACTTGCTCCCAATGTGCATTATCAATGCCTGTATCAATTATGTCCCGCTTACACACATCTTTGTATCGTAGTAGAGACCCACCCCGAGAGCTCTTTCTCATCTGTAATTCACCAAAAAAGATATCCTTTGGTATTCTACCATCATCCATCCTCCTAACGTGTCCTATCCATCTAAGTCTACGAAGACTGAGCATGGAATAAACTGTCACACAACCTGATCTTTCCAATACTTCAGTATTTGTGATTTTGTTTGGTCACTTACTACCAAGTATTCTTCGCATACACCACATATGAAAGCTGTTTGAACATTTCTCCTGATGTGAGAAAGTTGACCAGGCTTCACTGCCATAAAGAAGCGTACTAAGGACACAGGCTTGATAGATCAGGACTTTTGTTTTGGCAGTGAGCTTCCTGTTCTCCCAGACTATTTTTGTTAACATGTTCATTGTTGTTGCTGCCTTACCAATCCTGATGTTGATTTCTTGATCTATAGATAATTTTCTATTTACCTCTGATCCTAAATATGTAAAATAATATAATATCTCCAATTTAGGGTCGTCAGTCAAGATTGATGGTACCCCATGTGCACCTTGTGACATAATCTGTGTCTTCTTTTTGTTAAACCAAATTCATAACAATCATTGGAGAATGCAGATAGTAGACGTTGTAATTCTTCCTAAGAGGGGGTCGTAATTGCAGCATCATCTGCAAAAAGCAACTCACTGGTCAGTACCCTGCTAATTTTGGTATTGACCTTCAATCTTCGAGCATTGCAGAGGCCGACATTTGAGCGTGAGTGAATGTATATACCACAATCCTGATCACGAAAGGCATTTTTCAGTAGAAGTGAAAAGTATATCCCAAAGAGGGTGGGGGATAGTACACAACCTTGCTTAACTCCACTCTTGATTTCAAACTCTTCTGAAGTTGCACCATCAAACTTGATTATAGCTTTCATGCCTGTGTGGAATGATTCCACAATGGACAGAAGAGTTGGTGGGCAGCCAATCTTCTTTAGTGCCTTGAACAGACCCTCACGACTGACCAAATCAAATACCTTTGTGAGGTCGATGAAGGCAATAAACAGTGGTTGATTTTGTTCCTGGCATTTTTCTTGCATTTGTCGCAATGAGAATATCATATCTGGTAGACCGGTTCTGTCGGACGCCACACTGTGATTCGGTGTAGACTTGATCTCCCAGGACCTGAAGTCTGCGCAGAACAATTCTAGCAAATACTTTCCCAACGATACACAAAAGTGAGATACCCCTATAGTTGTTGCAGTCGCTCCGATCGCCCTTGTTCATGTACAGTGTTATGATGCTTGAATCTTTGAAATCCTGTGGGGCTTGTCCTTCTCGCCAGCATAGCTCTGGTAGCTGGTGGATCTGTAGAGTGAGTGTGTCTTGCCCACTCCTGATAACCTCTATTGGAATCCCATCCTTACCTGGAGCCTTGCCAGATGTAAGTTCATTTATAGCACACTTAACTTCTGTTATAGTGGGAAGTGTGTCCAGGTGGTCAAGAGTTGGCAGGGCCTCTATGGCGTTGAGGGCATCATCCGCTAGCTTGGTCTCACTTGAGTAAAGCTCTAAATAGTGCTCTACCCATCTGTCCATCTAGTGTTTCTTATCAGTGATGATTTCTCCAGTCAAGGTTTTCAATGGTGCACTTCTTTTGATCATTGGACCACAGGCTTTCTTTATCCCTTCATACATGCTTCTGATGTTTCCCTTATCACTTGCATTTTGAATGTACTCGCATAATTTGATCCAATAGTCGTTTAGCACACTGCCTGGCAGCCTTTTGCACATCCTTTCTAGTTTGCTTCAGCTCACTGAGAGTGTTACGCGTTGTTCTTTCCTTGTTTCTTAAGAGAGCTGTCTTCTTTTTATCAATCAAGGGCTGCAGTGTCTGGCTCTTTACTGCAAACCAATCCTGCCTCGAATGATCCATAGCACATCAGTACATAACAGATTTTCAGGTGACAATGATCTATATAAATGTATATAGCTGTTTATTGTAATTGTGAGAATGATACTAACTATGTTTTATGTAAATATTCGAAACTGTTTCCTGTGATTCTGAGAATGATGGTGACGACTAAACGTGACACTCCCATGACCTATATCTTATTATTCTGGAGCAAATCCATACGAAAGTAACAATGTGGTCAGTAAATAAAGTTCTATTTTTATTGATTGGAAATATTGTGTTGATTGTTTCTTAATCAAGTCATCGCCAAGTAACTTAACCTGTGTGGAATGCCGTTCTCAAGACTATGCGACGAAACAGCTCTAGATCTCTAGATCTTTTATCCCGCCTCATGAACTCTCATGCCCTTGGTGTCTACAATGTTCTGTGCCCATCTTTGCGCTGGCCGACCGCTTCCTATGCTTCCAGGAATGATGCCTTCCGTTGCTGTTCTGTCCTGTGCTGACGAAGGCTTTGGCCGCAACGTCCAGTTTGTTTCTTGTAATCGTGTTCCAGTAAAACTCACAATCTATTTACCGTTCGTTTTCTTTTTTCGTTATTCATTCATTGCCGGTTCTTTCCAAGACCGATTGACACCTGGCCGCCCGACAGATATAGATTGATTTATTTGGTTGTTTCGAAATTTGAGCTTTGAAGACTGCGCCCAACCTACTACTGGCAACGCTGATTGTATTCCGGTACGAACCTTGGGCCTTGTCCGCGTCAGACTGGAAGCACTACACTCGAGTTCGGCACTCGTTTGAGCCCGTCAGTGTGAAACTCGAGTTTAGTGCTTTCATTCCGAAGTGGATAAGACCCAAGGTTCGTACCGGAATACGATCAGCGTTGCTAGTAGTGAGTTGTGCTCAATCTTCAGACGATAGACTGTCAAATGGAGTTATGCCTCGCCATAGCACACAGCCTGGACAGAATTCCAAGACACTGTACAAAGTATTGTAGTTTCTAAGAAGTACCACAGCTACAAGCCAGCTGTCCTCGATGCTCAGATCTGATACAATGTTCCTATTATTTTGTCTTGGTCCTCGATATTCTCAGAATTGCTATGTAAAATTGTTTTTCACTTGTATATCTTTTACGTTATATCATCATCATCAAGTGATATGCCAGCTGGCGTAAGCGTTCAAGTCTATCCACAGATCCCGGTCTGTGGTGCAATCAACCCCAGCTTTTTTGATTATTTTGTAATTTCTTTGCAAGTTTACATTCAGCAGTTTGCAAAATTCTTTCTGAACGACAGACACTCATACCATTGAGTGAAAACCATCGCAAGGCGGTCTGTTGCCAAATCGAACGCAGCTGTGTTTCCGACGCGGTATGCGGTATTACGACTTGCGTTCGTGCCCCTTCGCTACAGAGCGGACATGTAATGTTATTACTCAAAAACTTTAATTTTCTTGTTTAAAGATAGGGAAAGTTTGTTTGTTTGTTTGTTTGTTTGTTTGTTTGCGCTCGCTCGCTCGCTTTGAACTCAAGCGTAGTCCATACACACTTCTGAGAATATCGTGGACCAAGATAGAATAATAGGAACATTGTATCAGATCTGAGTATCGTGGACAGCTGGCCTGTACCAGTGGCACGTCTTATGTAGCACTGGGCTGAATTTTGCAAGTGTAGTTGCTTTCCCTATTACCAGTGTCCCTCGCCATCTGGCGAACCCACTCCGACTTCAGAGGCTCTTGTAATTAACTTCCCCAAGTCAAGGACGAGAAGTCAACATTTTAGTCCAGCTGACCCGTGCAAGGGTTGAACCCTCTACCTCAGCATCAGCACACCGAATGTTTTCAAAAGAGCGTTCATCCATTCGGCCATGCAAACCCCCGAAAGGCTTAATAAGTAGTCTGAATTATGTTGCTTGAACCTAAAGTACAGTACTTTAAACGTGACCGTATTTATTTATTTTATTTTATTTTAATTAAGTTGCATGTCCTTCACATGACGTAGCAGTCAACCCCAGCATTTTCGCTGTTCGTGATTCCTGGGCAAATTTCACGTTCAGTAGTTTGCCATTGCTTTCTGAACGACCGGCTCCTATACCTTTTTCGAACATTTATTTTTTAATTTTAAAATATTTTATTTTAGATGTTAATATTTGCACACATGTTAAAATAAATCAAGTTGAATGATTTTTTTAATGGAGATTAGAAGATGATATATGACATTTTAAGGTCATGTTTTTTGGCAATTTAAATCAACTTGTGTTTTTTCCCAGGTAACTGTTTATTGTGGTTCAGAGAATGATAGTAACGATGATGTATGTAATGGTTTATTGTAATTCTGATTGATGGTGGCGATGATCTATGTAAATTTATGTAACTGTTTATTGTAGTTCTGAGAATTATGGTGGCGATAATGTATGTAACTGTTTACTGTAATTCTCATAATGATGGTGTCGATGATTTATATAAATGTATGTAACTGTTTACTGTAATTCTGAGAGTGGTAGTGAGGACAATATATGTAAATGTTTACTGTAATTCTGAGAATGATATCGACGATAATATATGTAACTGTTTACTGTAATTCTGAGAATGATATCGACGATAATATATGTAACTGTTTACTGTATTTCTGAAAATGATAGTGACGATAATATATGTAACTGTTTACTGTAATTCTGAGAATGATAGCGACGACAATATATGTAACTGTTTACTGTAATTCTGAGAATGATAGCGACGACAATGTATGTAAAGCTTGCCAGTTGTAACTACGTTATCACATTCCTTTCTCCTTAACATGCCAACAAAATCTGGACTGTCTACGTCTAATTTCTCTAATGACCTTACGGTGTTCGTTCTTGAAACGGCGTCGCATCGTTTTGTCCTCCCGCCCATGATTGTCTTCGCATTTTCCACGCCAGCTGGCGTAAGCGATCATGACTCTCCACAGATCCCGGTCGTTGATGCTCTGGATCAACTCTGCTGCTGATATTCCTCCATGCCGCCGTCTCAATCCATCCAGCATTGTTTCTCTTGGTCGGCCTCTGCTTCTCTTCCGCTAGATCTTTCAAGTTCTCACGATATTCTCCAATGCCTCTCTTCTCATCACATGACCAAAGAAAGCTATATGTTCTATACAACACTATTTGAAGCTCTTTTTTACAGCTCATTCATTCATTCAGTATCATGTCCTTTGCAGAACCTCGCTCCCATTACTACCTTCCGGAAAACTTCTCGATCATAAGCAAGATGTCCCGCGTCCGATACACCCATCTGAGATCATCTGCCACATCCTGCGCCCATCTTCTCTTTGGCCTTCCTCTTCCCCTCTTCCTTGCAAATACCTTTCCATTATTGATCTCACCAAACTTTCGTGACGTTTTAAGTGACCAAAATATTTCAATTTTCTTTGTTTCTTCTTCTTCTTCGTTCATCCGGAGTTTTTTTTTCGGATGTGATTGCGTTGTGCCTGTTTACAGCAGAGCTGCGTTCTTGCGCCGTTAGGCCGACACATCCGACTTCTGCGGGCATTTGTTGACCGGGTTAACCTTCCCGGGGGTTTCTTAGAACGTTTGACTCTCACTGTTGTGGTGTTATCCCCCATCCCAGCTGGTCCATATAGAACAGCCAAAGATCCTGGTCAGCCCTCAAGGGAAGGCAGGGGCAGACCATGGGCATTCCCCGCCATCCAAGGAGGCTTCCATACTTGCAGAGCCGATACACAGCGCTCTGATACTGGGCTCACCCAAGGAATCGTCACGTCCTGCACATGGTTGCTTAGCCTCACTTCCGTATATTGGGCCTTCCGTTCACCAAAGGCTGTTCTTCCGGAAACCAGAAGTATGCAGTCTGCAGATGACATCCACACCGTGAGCTTTCGATTCGGACTTTCCATGTAATGGATTTGTTATCCAAGCAATATTCCATTTCGTGCCACTAGGACACTTTTCCACCTTTTATGAAGCCCACACAGTGGGCTTTTGGTTCGGACTTTCCACGTAATGGATTTGCTATCCAAGCAATATTCCATTTCATGCCACTAGGACACTTTTCCACCTTTTATGAAGCCCACACAATGGGCTTTTGATTCGGACTTTCCACGTAATGGATTTGCTATCCAAGCAATATTCCATTTTGTGCCACTAGGACACTTTTCCACCTTTTATGAAGCCCACACAGCGAGCTTTCGATTTGGACTTTCCACATAATGGATTTGCTATCCAAGCAATATTCCATTTCATGCCTCTGGGTCTTCATGCACCTATAAATGTCAACCTGTATGTAGTTTAAGTAAGCTGCGGTCAACTTTAGCTTGTTGATATCTCCATAGAGCTTGTCCTCAAATGAAGCAGGTGTGGGCCAAAATATCTTTCTCTGTTCTGCATACGTTGGGCAATCCTGCAGCAAATGTTTTGCTGTCATTTTTCCAGTTCCACAATTACATTCATCGGTATCTCCTATCTTTAGTTTGTTGAACAAGTGGTATTTCAGCCTGTTATGTCCTGTGTGAAGAGCATTATAGAAATGAATGCAAAGAGGCTACAAAAATAGTCAGACAGCAGAAGCGAGAATATATGAGTAATATAATCAAAGATATGGAAACTAATCACCAGAAAAATGAATCCAGAAAATTTTTTAAAGAACTGAAGTCAATGAAACGAGGGCACCAACAAAACACATATGGTTTAAAAGACAAAAATGGGAATATGATAAATACCAATGAGGAAATGTGCAACACATGGAAAGAATATTTTATTGAATTACTAAATTGTGAAGCTCCAAGTAACATTTTCCCACAGGAAGAGGTTCTAACATGCGAACCACAAATTGAAGAACCTACATTTGAAGAAATCCTATATGTAATCACACGACTTAAAAACAATAAGGCAACTGGGACTGATGGAATTGCTGCTGAATTTATAAAGGCAGGTGGCCATGCATTACATCTAAAGCTATACGAACTAATAATAAAGATCTGGAGGACAGAAGAATTACCCCATGACTGGAAAGAGTCATTATTGATACCTATCTTTAAGAAAGGAGACAAGTTCCAATGTGGAAATTATAGAGGAATATCACTACTGTCCACAAGCTATAAGATACTATCCGCAGTATTACTAAATAGACTAAAACCATATTCAGAAGACATATTAGGTGACTACCAGGCGGGTTTTAGACAGAACAGATCAA
This sequence comes from Cepaea hortensis, assembly GCA_963921405.1. Classification (NCBI taxonomy): domain Eukaryota; kingdom Metazoa; phylum Mollusca; class Gastropoda; order Stylommatophora; family Helicidae; genus Cepaea; species Cepaea hortensis. Next base: position 98,860,143 of record OY992889.1, on the reverse strand, counting down.
CAATAGATCAGATATTTATCTTACGACAAATAGCCGAGAAACATTGGGAATATAAAAGAGATCTCCATAACATTTTTGTGGATTTTAAAAAGGCTTATGATAGTGTCCATAGGAATAGTCTATGGAATGCTATGCAGGAATTTGGAATACCAAGGAAGTTAATCAACATGACCAGACTATGCATGGAAGATACTTATAATATAGTAACATATAAAGGCAGGAAATCAGACCCCTTCCAAATAACATCTGGCTTGAAACAAGGTGATGCACTATCGCCGCTACTCTTCAATCTGGCTCTAGAGAAAGTTGTAAGGAAGGTAAAGGAGGAATGTGATATTGGAGGAACATCCAAGCTGCTTGGTTATGCAGATGATATAGATATTATAGGGCAAAGTGAACAAAAGGCATTGGAAATATTGACTCACTTAAAGGAAAAAGCCCAACAGATGGGGCTGGTTATCAACCAAGATAAGACAGAATATATGGTAATTTCAAGAGACGGAATGACTAAAAACTCTGGCCACATACAAATAGATAATATGACCATTAAAAGAACGGAAACATACAAATACCTGGGTACAATCTTCAACTGCTCCAACATCATAAGGGAAGAAATACAAACTAGAATCAACTCTGGAAATAAGATATACTATGCACTACAACATCTACTAAAATCAAAGGCGCTATCTCATAACACCAAAATCACAATATACAAAACACTGATCAGACCAGTTGTGCTGTATGGCTCTGAAACCTGGAGTACAACGAAAAGAGACGAAGCCTTGTTACAAACCTTTGAGAACAAAATTTTAAGACGCATCTTTGGACCCATTAGGGATACACATAGTGGAGAGTGGAAAAGAAGAAGTAACAAAGACATTTATGATCTGTTTAAGTCCCCGCTAATCACTGGTATCATGAAGGCTAATAGACTACAATGGCTGGGGCATATAGAAAGAATGGAAGATAATAGGGAAACAAAACTCGCTTACACTCAGGAAATAAATGACCGCAGACCCCGAGGTAGACCAAGAAGGCGGTGGAGAGATAATATATATACAGATCTACAAGCACTTGGAATCAACGACTGGCAAGAGAAGGTCAACCAGAGAGACGAATGGAGACGGATTGTATTTGCAGCAAAGAACCTCAATGGCTCGGAACGCTGAAGAAGAAGATGTCCTGTGTGGAGTCTGAAGATTGCTACTTGTTCTCTTCGGTCGAGTTTGTAATATGCATCATCCTTCTGATGGCCTAGATGCTCTGATTCCCATTTGGTTCTATAAGTGTTTTTTATCAACCTCTTTGCCTCATTATAGGTTATGTCTATGTCAGGCTGTGGTAGTCGTCCGCCTTCTTTTGCCAGTCTGTCAGCCTCTTCGTTTCCAGGTATACTGCAATGTGATGGGATCCACTGTATTACAACTTTTTTGGATTTCTGGCATAGACCATGGAGTGCTGCTCTTAGGTCAGCTAGTTCTGTGCTGTTATTGCTCTTCAGTATTGAGACAGCTGACTTTGCATCTGTGAAGATAGCTATTTGCTTCTCTTTATTTTCCTCCATCAGGAGCATTTCTGCTGCAGTTTTCAGAGCCTCTACCTCCGCTTTGAAGTTACTTGAAAATTTTCCAGTTGCCATTGAATGTGTTTTTTTCACTCCATTTTTTAAATTTAGGAGAATTCCTCCTCCTCCATTCTCTATTGAATTTTTGGCTGATCCATCTGTATATGCATGGGTCCAATTGCTGCTTGGGTAATGTTCTTTTATGTAGTTTAGGGTTATTTCTCTTCTTTCGGTTTCATGCTGAGTGTTCTTTTTCTCAATACCAGGAATGTTTTCTATCATCTCAGGCAGTTGCTGCTGTCTCCAAGCTGGGAACTTGTGTGCATTGTGTATGGGCTTGTCTGTTGATTTGTTAAGTATAGGATCTGCCCTAATCCTTCGTTTTGCAGTTTCTACAAAGTTGCTACGCTTCAGTCTTCCCTTTCCAAAACCATTAAATCTGTTGTACATAGGGTGGTCTGTCAATCTTCTAAATTTTTCTGCTTGTTGCTGGGCTCTGCTATCTCTTCTATCCTGCATTGGTTGTAAACAAGTGATCTTTTCTAGTTCATTAATAGGCGTTGTCTTCAGGCTTCCAGTTATGATTCGCATTCCTTGGTTTTGGACTCTACTTATTTTGTTAAAGTTTGACTTAGCTGCTGTTGCCCAAGCTGCAATGCCATATTCCAGTACTGGCCTCACCCGTCCAGTATATAACTTCTTGAGAACTTTCTCATCTGCTCCCCACGTTGTACCAGCAAGCTTTTTCATGATTGCCATTCTCTGCCTTGCTCTTGTTCGATTTTTCTCAACCTGTGTCTTCCATGTCAGGCGACGATCAAAGGTGACTCCTAGATAGTTTGGATTTTCTTCATGGCGCAATATTTTTCCATTCAATACCAGCTTAGGTTGCTGAGTTTTATTTGAGAGGGAGAACACTGTGCATGTTGTTTTCTCCTCACTTATCTTCACTGGCCATGATTTTTACCAGTCCTCTAGCGCTAATAAGGCTTGCTGTATTCTGCTGTTAGCTGTACTAATATATTCTTCAGATGTCCATATGGCTAGGTCATCTGCAAAGGAGGATGTGTGTACTCTGGCTGGAAAATTTTCTGTGATGTCATTTATATATGCTAGGAATAATGTTGGTGAAAGAACTCCACCTTGGGGGACACCTTGCTCCACCAGCATCATTTTGCTTGTTTGTCCTTGTACTTTTGTCCTGGCAGTTCTGTTCTCAAGGTAGTGGCTGATCCATTTATACATTTTTCCACAAACATGCATGTTTTGCAGTTTTACTTTCAGTCCTTCCTTCCATACTTTATCAAATGCTTTTCTAAATCTATCCAGACTGCAAGTGTGTGCTTTTTCTCTTGGAAGGCAGCCTCTATTTCCTGAGCTATATAGGTTATTTGATCTTCAGTGGATCTGTACTTTCTGAATCCTGCTTGGTGTGGTGTTAAGAGTTTGTTTTCTTCCAGATGCCATGTTAGCCTAAAATTGATAATGCGTTCCATTAATTTTCCTACACAGCTAAGTAGACTGATAGGTCGATAGCCATTTGGTTCTTCCAGTTCTTTTCCTTTCTTTGGGACTGGTATTAGTATAGCTTCCTTCCATGCCTGTGGGGCTATTCCTCTCTTCCAGCTGTTATTTAGGACTGCTAGTAGTTTCTTCTTTCCCTTGGTGCCTAGTCCTATTAGCATTTCATTTGTGATTCCATCCTTTCCTGGTGATTTCTTCTTTTTTAGGGTATTCAT
>OY992889.1:98809340-98851840 GCA_963921405.1 Cepaea hortensis | reverse complement strand
TGTTGGAAATCACCCACCGGTGTATCAGTCATCTCCTTGTTGGAGATTCCCCCACCGGTGTAGCAGTCCATACTTCTCCTTTATTGGAGTTCCCTGTCACAGCCTCACATTATACGGTAAACTAACATAAGTTAATATACACGGGAAAAGGGCTACAACTCCCGCCCAAGGGAAAGAAGTAAGACACTCGAAGGCCAGAGTAATCCAGAGCCTTCTCGAAGGACTGGTCAGTGAGTCCACTGTCCCGTGGACACTGATGTGGCCCGCCTATTGCGGGGTCCACGAGGAACTCGGATAGAGTTACCACCCGTGTCGGATTGCGACACGTGTGAACCGGCAGAGACAGACAGGACGTCGGCGAGGCAACAGGGCCTGCCTTAGAGGGACTTAGTAGTTCAGACCCATGTGTATTTAGGGCCATAGACATATGCTAGATAGTTTGCATAGAATGTTTGTTATAACCATGTATGATGTTAAACCACTGTGATAAGCAACTTATCAGTGCGGGCTTGTTAAAACCACTGCGCCAATGCACTGTATACCTAAGTGTCAATAAATGTTGCTATATTATAGTTAACGGAGTTATTGTTGCCTGTTTGAACCCGCTTTCGGATCCCCTAGAGATCCAACACTGTAACAGGCTTTTTGTGGGCTCGTCCAGTATCCGAAAGCGGGTTCAAACAGACACAGCCTCACATTATACGGTAAACTAACATAAGTTAATATACACGGGAAAAGGGCTACAACTCCCGCCCAAGGGAAAGAAGTAAGACACTCGAAGGCCAGAGTAATCCAGAGCCTTCTCGAAGGACTGGTCAGTGAGTCCACTGTCCCGTGGACACTGATGTGGCCCGCCTATTGCGGGGTCCACGAGGAACTCGGATAGAGTTACCACCTGTGTCGGATTGCGACACGTGTGAACCGGCAGAGACAGACAGGACGTCGGTGAGGCAGAAGAGAAAAAGCTGCAGATGCAAGTGCAGGCAGAAAAAAAGAAATGCGTATCAGAGAGCGGTCAAATGCTATTTTTGCAGCAGCTTTGGGCACTATTCTCGTTTTTGTGAAGGCCGAAAGATACTGAAACAAGCCAATGCTGCACTAGTTGAAACTTCATCAGACGAAGATATTGAATTACTGAATGAGTGTGACAATCAAAACGAAAGCTTGAGTGAGCTAGGAAATGCCGTGCAAATTATTGACACCATTACAGACAATAAATGTAACACCTGTATGAAATTCCAACTTGACACAACATTACTATGTGGCCACACCATTCCTACTTCTAATGAAATGGCCAACGCTGCCTTGTCATCTACAGGCAAGCTAAATTTCTCAACAGGGTTTGTAAACAACAAAAAGTGCACATTAATCCGCGATTCCGGCGCAACGCTATGTGGAATTAAGAAAACATTAGTCAACGACAAAGACTACACACACAAACACGTAACTTGTCGCACATTCGCAGGCACCATCGAAAAATACCCCCTTGCTCTCGTCGAAATTCGCACACCTTTCATATCAGGACGAGTATTGTGCGCAGTACTCGAAAATCCTGTCGCTGAAATTATACTAGGAAATCTGCGCAACATACGATCGTGCTCTGAAAAGGAAATCAGAGATTGGGAGCAGAAAAACTGTATCCAAAACCCAAACAGCGATTCTAAAGAGAAACACCACTCGTGCTTGTCTCAAACTGCCAAAAGCACAAGGGAGACAACCAATGAAGTAATTCAAAAAGAATTCACCGAGGTGCAGAATGCAGGGGCGGTCGAATCTGTCAGTGATACGACCAACTTAAAACCTCGAATTGAGGATGCCAGCGATCCACAAACCACCAAGCCTGTAGATGTGCAACAACACACACACAACACACGAATGCAATAACACGACAGACAACTCACAAAACCCACACCGACCAACTGCAGGAGTCACTAGAAATTGTATCACCAAACACTGCCATCACTAATTTTGGAGAAGAACAGAAAGCAGATCCTACACTCTCACAAAATTTTAGGTTAGTAGGACTTAAACCAAAATTGACTAAAAATGCGTCGTGGACATTTAGATTAAATAACAACGTTCTGACTAGATATTACACCAGAGATCAGACCACGATACAGCAAGTAGTTTTACCTCATTCACATCGTGAAAAGGTACTAAAGATAGCCCATGACTCACCTTTCGGAGGTCATATGGGTTACGAAAAGACTAGAGCCAGGGTCCTGACCCAATTTTATTGGCCTAAATTTTGCCAAGACATAAAAACCTATTGTAGATCATGTGATATATGTCAGAAACTGGTTAAAAAGGGGAAAAACCCTACGGCAGAAATCCAATCAACCACAACTGCCTCGAGGCCATTTCAAATCCTGGCAGTTGATCTAGTAGGCCCGTTAAACCACATCTCAAGCAAGGGGAATAGATATATTTTTACTCTTATTGATCTATGTACGAGATGGCCAGAAATGCTTCCATTAAAATCTGTCTCCTCTAAGGATGTGACGGACGTATTGTTAAATATATTCTCCCGATTTGGCTTCCCGGAGAAAATAATTTCAGATAGGGGAACTCAGTTCATATCGAATGCCACTCAATCGGTAACGAAGTTACTAGGCATAAAGCAATGTTTCACCAGTCCCTATCGACCGGCCGCAAATGGTATCTGCGAAAAACTAAATGGGGACCTGAAACATATGCTATCCAAAGTGACAGCTGAAAATCCAGCCGATTGGGATATAATCAAGCACAGGGTTCTCTCCTTTCGAATTGATATATGGAGCGAACCCAAGAGGACCTCTCACTATTTACAAAGATATCATATCACAACCTGTAAATATCCAACTACCAACTTCCACCTATGATTTAGTCACTGACACCAGAGACAAAATCATACGATCCTGTATACTGGCCAGAACATCATTACAGGAGAAAGGTTTTAGGTACAGGCAGTACGCCAACAAAGGTGCAAAAACAATTGTATTGAAACCAGATCAGGATATTTTACTATTACTACCTGACAAGAGAGATTTACTATCAACCTCTTGGCAGGGACCATTTAAAATTGTGAGAAGAATTTCGGAAGTTGACTACGAAATTTCTTTGAATAGAAAGTTGAAAATATTCCATGTAAATATGTTAAAACCATACTATGCTAGAGAGGACAGTGACACGAGTAAGCAGACGCAGTTAACTGATGACAGAAACGAAATGACAAGTACCCAACTGAATGACACCCCGACAAACGAAGCATCGTTAACGACGCACTCTTACGACGACAAAGACGACGAAGACATATTTACATTACCGACAATATGGGATAATGACAACGACGACCAATTGGACGACACATTGACAACGATTAATCTCGACGACGACGACAAGGACATTGAGGACAATTTACAAACAGTAGCATCTGTAATAAATCAGACGGACGTAGACAATACTGACATTCCAGTACCAATTATAAATGACGACGGCAGTATAAAGGACATACAAATCTCTGACACTTTGACACAACAGCAGCGACAAGACATTTTGTCTCTCCTTAACGATTATAAATCTATCTTCTCTAACAAACCTGGACGGACTGACAAAATAACACATACAATTGTGTTGACAGATCTGACACCGGTCAAATGTAGACCATATTCTATTCCTCTGCATTATAGAGCAAATTTAGACAAAGAAATTTTGGATTTAGAGAAAAATAGAATAATTCAGAAATCTATGTCCCAATATTCTTCACCGATTGTCCTTGTGAAAAAGAAGGACCAAACAATCCGTTTGTGCGTAGACTATAGAAGGGTAAATACGATAACCACTACAGATGCAGAGCCAATGAACAGCTGTGAAGACCTCATTTTGAATATGTCTCAATCATCCTTATTTTCGAAGGTTGATTTAGCGAAAGGTTATTGGCAAGTTCCACTACACCCTTCTTCCAGACATATAACAGCATTCGCAACACCTCTCGGGTTGTACGAATGGAGATATCTTCCATTTGGGATCAAAAACGCTCCCGCCACCTTTGTCAGGTTAACTAGGTTGTTATTGCACGGCATCAAAGACGTGCAATCTTATATTGATGATATATGCATTCATTCTTCTAATATGACTTCTCACTTACTTACACTCCAACAAGTCTTTAACCAAATCTATCTTTTTGGACTTACTATCAAACCTTCCAAGGTTGAAATAGGCTATAATCAAATAGACTTCCTTGGTCATAGAATTTCTGAAGGCAAACTGTTGACAGATGATAAAATTGTTTCTAAAATTCTCAATCTAGAAGTTCCAACTACGAAGAAACAAGTTAGAAGTTTATTAGGTCTTATAAACTATTATGCTAAGTTTATACCAAATTGGGCAGAACTTACATCAGTTTTTTCCAATATGTTGACAAAAGATCATCCAGAAAAATTTTGTAAAAGTACCCGCTTAGAGGATGCAATATGCAGATTGAAATGCATTTTTTCTAATCCACCAGTATTACGATTACCAAACATAGATTTACCCTTTATTTTGACCACAGATTCGAGTGCTATCGCAATTGGTGGATGTTTAATGCAAGAAGTGAAAGGAGTGAGACACCCAATTCTCTACGTGAGCCGTAAGCTAAAGAAAGCAGAGACCCATTATTCAACGGTGGAATTGGAGGCATTAAGTCTATTATTTTGTATGCTCAGATTATCTAAGTTCCTCTTAGGTTCCCACTTTGTTGTACTCACCGATAACTCGCCATTGTTGGTGCTGAAGCAAGGTGTCCCGAAAAACCATCGTTTACAAAGATGGTGTCTTCTTCTTCAAGATTTCGACTTCGAAATCCGACATATCAGAGGCACTGACAACATTATTGCTGATATTTTATCACGGCAAACGAATGCACCATCAGACTAACAGTAGTTACATTAACAATTCGCCATACAAGTAGCTGTGATAATTTTATTCTGTGGCATAGAACGGTGTACCTCTACACCTGCTAGAGAACTTTCATTTAGAAGAAATATCACCCAAGTGAATAGGTTACGTATAACACCTACGAACATGACACGTTAAGAACCCTATACTACCGATCACCAAAAGCTCTATAAACATTCCGAGCGAGACATTATGTGTGAAAAGAATTCAACAAGTGAACTGACATTGATCATGAAAGCATTAAGAACACTTCATACTCGACATTGAGAACATTCCATACTTGCTGTTGCTAAGAGACTTTGCAAACAGCCAAAAGAGAACTACGACGATTACAACACTCAAGAGACAGCCATACTAACTGTTAACATTCATGGCACGACACGCTGACAACAGGAGGACAACGCGCACATCATCGTTGGATTTAGTTACTTAGTTAATTAATTAGTTTAGTATTGAATATGTATTATATTTGTATTGAAGTATGTATATAAAATATGTCAACCTGTAATTTGTACATTTTCTACCATAATATTACATGTATTTCCACTCATAGGCGAAAGATTCTTCCTATGCAATTTTCTCTATGTAATTTATAAACCATGTTTGAGTCATCGTACGTAGTATTGTAAAGGGAACATATCGCCTATTCCATTTTTTCTAAGGGCAATAACACTTACCTCAACTTTACTTATATATTTTAACGAAATACTATTTTGAATGAAAGATGTGTAAATGACAGGGTGAATGAATTAAATGAGAGCGATATACTGAGCGGACAAATTGTACGCAAAACGTATTTATTTTAATTTGTCTGCGTCTTTCATGTAAATTGTATTACTTGTCTAAATTGTTAATGCATGTTTAGTATTTAGGATACTACATCTAAGCACCACTGCTTGGAATGCCTGATCATGCATTACACACCTTGGGGTAATTCATGATTAAGGATATCCCAACTCGTGACGCTTGGAGATAAGCCACACATGCAACACACACTTTACATCAAACTCAAAACTGAACATTATCAATTAAAATACAGTCACTTTATTAGAAGCAACTACTTAGTCCACACACTAACAAGCCAACAGGGACACATGTAGTCAGATGGGATAAAATAACAGCGTAACTACATATTCAGCATTATACAACATACGAGAGTAAAAGTGTATTGAAATGCACACACAGAACAAGATTTGCAGGTGTACTTAATTAGCCAAGACTTGTGTCTTGTTAATCCTCTCTAACACAGAGGTTAATTATCTTGGTATCAGTGGGATACTTTGAGAAGGACGGGTTGTAGAAACAACTAGGAAACGTCACGTAACTTCGGTCAGATAAGCATTTTTAAGGACACAGGAGAGAGAGACCTCTTCAGCAAATCAGAGAAGTGGTGTATGGGAGAATACATGAGTGTTGATGCCAATGTGTAGGTTACCAAGTTACTGTCCACCAAACTACAAACACCGATTTAATGTGATTCTGGGACAGAATTAGTACAGAACTAATTACCTTATAACAACCCATCAAATCAGGGGAGAGGGGGGAATCCTGTCACAGCCTCACATTATACGGTAAACTAACATAAGTTAATATACACGGGAAAAGGGCTACAACTCCCGCCCAAGGGAAAGAAGTAAGACACTCGAAGGCCAGAGTAATCCAGAGCCTTCTCGAGGGACTGGTCAGTGAGTCCACTGTCCCGTGGACACTGATGTGGCCCGCCTATTGCGGGGTCCACGAGGAACTCGGATAGAGTTACCACCCGTGTCGGATTGCGACACGTGTGAACCGGCAGAGACAGACAGGACGTCGGCGAGGCAACAGGGCCTGCCTTAGAGGGACTTAGTAGTTCAGACCCATGTGTATTTAGGGCCATAGACATATGCTAGATAGTTTGCATAGAATGTTTGTTATAACCATGTATGATGTTAAACCACTGTGATAAGCAACTTATCAGTGCGGGCTTGTTAAAACCACTGCGCCAATGCACTGTATACCTAAGTGTCAATAAATGTTGCTATATTATAGTTAACGGAGTTATTGTTGCCTGTTTGAACCCGCTTTCGGATCCCCTAGAGATCCAACACTGTAACATTCCCCCACCGGTGTATCAGTGAATTATTCGCCATGTTGGAGATCTCCGAAGTCACAGACCTGCTTGAGTATCTCTTCAGCTTCCGCCACCCACGAGCGACCTCTTCTAAGGCAAATTCCCTTTCTTTCGCCAATAGCTCTCTGTAGGTTTGACTGTTTCCGGCTGATACTCTCATGTGAGCCTTAACCTGTGCAAACCTTTGGGATCATCTGTATAGTGTGGTAGCACAGATAAATCATAATGGCATATAGAGACTTTTACTGCAGGTAGTGACCTGATGTTCTAGCTGATACTCAGGACTCCAAAGAAAGGCCAGACGGACTCATAATCAGACGGATGATGAGGGTAACTGTAGATACTAGGCTGATATAACGCGTAACATCTCCACAAACAGAACACAGAGACAACCACATGTGCTAGGCTTGTGTAGCACGTAGCATCTCCACAAACAGAACACAGAGACAACCACAGCTCCTAGTCTGATGTAGCACGTAACATCACCACAAACAGAATACAGAGACGTAGCATCTCCACAAACAGAACACAGAGATACCCACATGTGCTAGGCTGGTGTAGCACGTAGCATCTCCACAAACAGAACACAGGGACAACCACATGTGGTAGATTGATGTAGCACGTAGCATCTCTACAAACAGAACACAGGGACAACCACATGTGGTAGATTGATGTAGCACGTAGCATCTCTACAAACAGAACACAGGGACAACCACATGTGGTAGATTGATGTAGCACGTAGCATCTCTACAAACAGAACACAGGGACAACCACATGTGGTAGATTGATGTAGCACGTAGCATCTCTACAAACAGAACACAGGGACAACCACATGTGCTAGACTGATGTAGCACGTAGCATCTCTACAAACAGAACACAGGGACAACCACATGTGCTAGGCTGATGTAGCACGTAGCATCTCTACAAACAGAACACAGGGACAACCACATGTGCTAGGCTGGTGTAGCACGTAGCATCTCTACAAACAGAACACAGGGACAACCACATGTGCTAGGCTGATGTAGCACGTAGCATCTCTACAAACAGAACACGGGGACAACCACATGTGCTAGACTGATGTAGCACGTAGCATCTCTACAAACAGAACACAGAGACAACCACATGTGCTAGGCTGATGTAGCACGTAGCATCTCCACAAACAGAACACGGGGACAACCACATGTGCTAGACTGATGTAGCACGTAGCATCTCTACAAACAGAACACAGAGACAACCACTGGTACTAGACGGATGTAGCGAGCAGCATCTCTACAAACAGAATACAGAGACGCAGCATCTCTACAAACAGAATACAGAGACGCAGCATCTCTACAAACAGAATACATAGACGCAGCATCTCTACAAACAGAATACAGAGACGCAGCATCTCTACAAACAGAATACAGAGACGCAGAATCTCTACAAACAGACCTAGAGACAACGACATGTGCTAGGCTGATGTAGTACGTAGCATCTCAACAAACAGAACTAGAGACAACCACATGTGCTAGACTGATGTAGCACGCAGCATCTTAACAAACAGAACTAGAGACAACCACATGTGCTAGACTGATGTAGCACGCAGCATCTCAACAAACAGAACTAGAGACAACGACATGTGCTAGACTGATGTAGTACGTAGCATCTCAATAAACAGAACTAGAGACAACCACATGTGCTAGACTGATGTAGCACGCAGCATCTTAACAAACAGAACTAGAGACAACCACATGTGCTAGACTGATGTAGTACGTAGCATCTCAACAAACAGAACTAGAGACAACCACATGTGCTAGACTGATGTAGCACGCAGCATCTTAACAAACAGAACTAGAGACAACCACATGTGCTAGACTGATGTAGCACGCAGCATCTCAACAAACAGAACTAGAGACAACGACATGTGCTAGACTGATGTAGTACGTAGCATCTCAACAAACAGAACTAGAGACAACCACATGTGCTAGACTGATGTAGCACGCAGCATCTTAACAAACAGAACTAGAGACAACCACATGTACTAGACTGATGTAGTACGTAGCATCTCAACAAACAGAACTAGAGACAACCACATGTGCTAGGCTGATGTAGTACGTAGCATCTCAACAAACAGAACTAGAGACAACCACATGTGCTAGACTGATGTAGTACGTAGCATCTCAACAAACAGAACTAGAGACAACCACATGTGCTAGGCTGATGTAGTACGTAGCATCTCTACAAACAGAACTAGAGACAACCACATGTGCTAGACTGATGTAGCACGCAGCATCTTAACAAACAGAACTAGAGACAACCACATGTGCTAGACTGATGTAGTACGTAGCATCTCAACAAACAGAACTAGAGACAACCACATGTGCTAGACTGATGTAGTACGTAGCATCTCAACAAACAGAACTAGAGACAACCACATGTGCTAGACTGATGTAGTACGTAGCATCTCAACAAACAGAACTAGAGACAACCACATGTGCTAGGCTGATGTAGTACGTAGCATCTCAACAAACAGAACTAGAGACAACGACATGTGCTAGACTGATGTAGTACGTAGCATCTCAACAAACAGAACTAGATACAACCACATGTGCTAGACTGATGTAGTACGTAGCATCTCAACAAACAGAACTAGAGACAACCACATGTGCTAGACTGATGTAGCACGTATCATCTCAACAAACAGAACTAGAGACAACCACATGTGCTAGACTGATGTAGCACGTATCATCTCAACAAACAGAACTAGAGACAACCACATGTGCTAGGCTGATGTAGTACGTAGCATCTCAACAAACAGAACTAGAGACAACCACATGTTCTAGGCTGATGTTGTACGTAGCATCTCAACAAACAGAACTAGAGACAACCACATGTGCTAGACTGATGTAGCACGCAGCATCTTAACAAACAGAACTAGAGACAACCACATGTGCTAGACTGATGTAGTACGTAGCATCTTAACAAACAGAACTAGAGACAACCACATGTGCTAGACTGATGTAGTACGTAGCATCTTAACAAACAGAACTAGAGACAACCACATGTGCTAGGTTGATGTAGCACGCAGCATCTTAACAAACAGAACTAGAGACAACCACATGTGCTAGGCTGATGTAGTACGTAGCATCTTAACAAACAGAACTAGAGACAACCACATGTGCTAGGCTGATGTAGCACGCAGCATCTTAACAAACAGAACTAGAGACAACCACATGTGCTAGGCTGATGTAGTACGTAGCATCTCAACAAACAGAACTAGAGACAACCACATGTTCTAGGCTGATGTAGTACGTAGCATCTTAACAAACAGAACTAGAGACAACCACATGTGCTAGGCTGATGTAGCACGCAGCATCTTAACAAACAGAACTAGAGACAACCACATGTGCTAGACTGATGTAGTACGTAGCATCTCAACAAACAGAACTAGAGACAACCACATGTGCTAGACTGATGTAGTACGTAGCATCTCAACAAACAGAACTAGAGACAACCACATGTTCTAGACTGATGTAGTACGTAGCATCTCAACAAACAGAACTAGAGACAACCACATGTGCTAGACTGATGTAGTACGTAGCATCTCAACAAACAGAACTAGAGACAACCACATGTGCTAGACTGATGTAGTACGTAGCATCTCAACAAACAGAACTAGAGACAACCACATGTGCTAGACTGATGTAGCACGTATCATCTCAACAAACAGAACTAGAGACAACCACATGTGCTAGACTGATGTAGCACGTATCATCTCAACAAACAGAACTAGAGACAACCACATGTGCTAGGCTGATGTAGTACGTAGCATCTCTACAAACAGAACTAGAGACAACCACATGTTCTAGGCTGATGTAGTACGTAGCATCTCAACAAACAGAACTAGAGACAACCACATGTTCTAGACTGATGTAGTACGTAGCATCTCAACAAACAGAACTAGAGACAACCACATGTTCTAGGCTGATGTAGTACGTAGCATCTCAACAAACAGAACTAGAGACAACCACATGTTCTAGACTGATGTAGTACGTAGCATCTCAACAAACAGAACTAGAGACAACCACATGTTCTAGACTGATGTAGTACGTAGCATCTCAACAAACAGAACTAGAGACAACCACATGTTCTAGACTGATGTAGTACGTAGCATCTCAACAAACAGAACTAGAGACAACCACATGTGCTAGACTGATGTAGTACGTAGCATCTCAACAAACAGAACTAGAGACAACCACATGTGCTAGACTGATGTAGTACGTAGCATCTCAACAAACAGAACTAGAGACAACCACATGTGCTAGACTGATGTAGTACGTAGCATCTCAACAAACAGAACTAGAGACAACCACATGTGCTAGACTGATGTAGTACGTAGCATCTCAACAAACAGAGCACTGAGACAACCACATGTGCTAGACTGATGTAGTACGTAGCATCTCAACAAACAGAACTAGAGACAACCACAGGTGCCAGGATGATGTAGCACGCAACATCTCAACAAACAGAACTAGAGACAACCACATGTGCTAGACTGATGTAGCACGCAACATCTCAACAAACAGAACTAGAGACAACCACAGGTGCCAGGATGATGTAGCACGCAACATCTCAACAAACAGAGCACTGAGACAACTGAAAGCACAAGTCGGCACCGGCGCGGCGGTGCGGTTCCACACATGACGTCATTCTCTCTCTATGACAATGGTTGGGACTCCATTTTAAGCAACATCTAAACAGGAAAAGTGACAATCAAAGCGATTTCACCCAGCCAGGTTACCCGAACATCAAGGCTGTTTGTGGGTGTTTTCGGGGATCCAGCCATATGTAGGTAATTATGATAATGCTCTGGTTCTCTAGGATAGACTCTCCATCAATGGCACCATCTCTGAATAGTTAGCTCAGCCCAATAATGCTCCTGTTGAGTCCTACATAAAGATTTGTCTGGAGTTCAAATATCTAAATAAATATGGTAAAGGCACTGTATTGACAACATCGTATGTAGATTAATAGTGATAGCTATACGTATAATCATCCAGCTGCTTGCAGCCACGACTATATGCCTTCGGTGGCGTGTCGGCCGCGATGGAATGTTATGATTCGTGTGCTGACATTGGCAGAAGATGCCTTATGCCTATGCCCAGTGGGAGAATTTGCTGCCCTAATTGTGGAAAGATAAAACCATGTTACAACATTAGTAGTGACCCTTGCGATGAGTACCATCCTGAAGAAACACACAAAACAACCACTGAAAAGGAAAAGGAAAAAGTGAGACCGAATGAAGTCTGCAAATGCAATCAGTCGTGCTGGCAGTGGATTTTGTCCTTTCTGGGCCTTGGCGGGAAACTTCCTGACTGCTGTAAGAGTGTTCCTCTGTCAGCATGGGATAGTGGGGAGGTGGCCCGCGGGGCATTGGTGTCGAAAGTGCAGGATGTTGTGAGCCTGGTCAGTGGAAGGGAGCAACCTGCTGAGCAGGCTCGATCCTCGAAAACCCCGGAGAAACCCGAGGCCAAAGAGGCCGAGAAAAAGGCTGTAGATTCTGGAGGTTCTTCGGACAAAGACGCTCTTCCTCAGGACACAAGTGATGATAGCAATGAGCAGTTGTATGGAAAAGAACAAGGGCAAGGCGCGGCTGAGAAAAAGAAGAAATCTTTAAAAACTCGCAGCTCAAGTTTACAGCGTGGTAGATCTAAACAACGAAAGTCAGGACCATCAAAATCCAGAAGTACGTCAAGAAGCGATAAAGATAAACAGCAAACCGGAAAATCAACCAGCAAAACTAGGTCACGTTCAAGTAGTTCAACTTCCGTATCTCAGGGGGAAAAGAAACGAAAGAAAACTCGATCCAGGTCACGGTCATCAACTAAAATATTTAATCCTTTCAAAGGCAGGCAACCTTCTTCTCAATGCAGTATGAAATCTCCGTATTGTCCGCCCTTGCCTTGTACGCCCTGCCCCGGGACACAGCCAAAGTCCTTTCTCAGTCGTCTCACTGAAGATCAAATCTCAACATTTCCTGAAAAATGCTCCTCGCCTTCCCACCAGCCATCCCCACGCTGCCCGCCAACACAGCAGTCACAGATCCGGCGAAGCAACAGCATGTCATACAAACCGTTTGATTCGTGTTTGAAAACTGAAGTTCCGGCCTGCCAATGCCAATCGGATGTAGGTCCTAAAATACCCTTCCGTTCTCAAAGCTTCAGTTGTGCTCCGATGAGGTTTACTTCACCCCGTGCGTGCTGCTTGTCCGCTCACTCCACATGCCCACGCTCCGGAACCTGGACTAGTTGCTCCAGCTCCATGAAATCAAATACCAATATGAAGCCATACATTAGAGGGTCTGACGTTGGCCGAATGGCTCCTTCCTATTGCCAGTTAAGAAACAGACCGCCGACAGGCTTGTGTCCAGTAACCTGTACTAAACCTTGCTGTTTGCCGTACATGAACGCACTAGACACCAGGCAATTTACATCACCACCGTCGTCCAACGCCAAAGTCTCGTGTTGTTATACGACCTTAAACATTCTAAAAGCCAGGCACAGTGACGCCCTGTGTAACCAGCTGCTCTCCAGGTATGGATACTCGCCCCCCTGTGCTCGCCTTTGCCCATTGACCTGTTACGAGTGCAGTTGTTCGACGTCCTGTCTCAAGTATGGTCGCTTTCCTGGCATGGGTGGCTGTATATCTTGTCGCCCGATGGCCGATCACACCAACTGCACTGTGTGTAGTGTGCACTGCGAGAACTACACAAACTCCAGGAAGCCTCGGTCTCCCGAATGCCACGTCGTGAGCAACCAGCTGATCGAGTTTAATCACTCCCCGTGTGAGAAACAACCGCTGTGCGAGTTCCAGCTGCCTCCTCACTGTATCAGGGAGACGGGACCCCGAAGTCCAGTGGATGAGTACATGGCTATTACACGAGTGCCCAAACAGGCCAAGAAACAAGACCAGCAGGAAGAAGTTGTAGTCGAGAAGCCAAAAGAAGCAGAAGCTGCTCCAAAGAAGGAACAGGCTGAGGAAGCCAAACCTCCAAGGAAGAAAGTTAAAAGGCTCTCCCGGAAAGGGACCGGCAAAGCTCAACAAGCGCGTAATGTTAACGAAAATGCCAAAAGCGAATGTCCTACCACGGACGCGTCTGGCAGACTTCAGCTGTTTGTAGCTGACCAAGACCCGCTGTGCAACAAGTCAGTGCTGGTCATTCCACACGACGTTTCCAACTGCTGGCTACTGCATTGCGAGCAGTCCTTCAATAACAATTATGGTGGGGAATCTTATCGCATTTCACGCTACAGCTCGGCTGGTCCGGTGCAGATTGATTTTTCCGAACTGAATGCCCGCACTAACAGATATTCGAACATGCCCACGCACAGTTCGGCTTCCTCGGGTTTTGTAGCCCGCTATTCCCGGCCAAATTATCACACGCCAACAAGTAGTTCCGACGTCCGTGCCATCAACAGTTTTGTGTCTCAAATGTACAACAGAGACACGCGAGATTTGTTGGATTCGTGCCATTTTGGAGACCGCTGGTACAGGCCAAGGACGCTCAGCAACGCCAGTATCAACTCCCACAAACTCTCAGAAAACCGGCCGCTGACTTTCAATCGATCCACCAATAGCGCTGGTTTAGAGGGGCCTGACATCCTGAATTCATCCAAATACAACGTTCGCTTAGAAACGGCCATTGAGAACAAAATCAGGGAACTTAGGGATTTGAAAGTGTTTCGATCTCCGCCAGCAAGAAAGAAATTGTACAGCAACTCTTTGTTCGAACAAATGACGAGAGCCCGTGAAAACCCGAACGTTCCCATCAAGCGAAACGTCCCTCAAGAGGAGTTTATTCGAGACAGTTTGGATCAAATCACTCATCGAGCTAAAATAAGGAAACACGAATGCAAGCACTCGGATAATTATTTAAACGTAACAATGCCAAAGAACACCTTGTCCAGTGAGCTAACCACACAAGAAGACACCACCTACCAGCATCGTATAGACAACAGTTCTAAGAAACCAGTAACAGTGTTTCCCAATCAGAATTCCACGACCCAGCCAAGAGAAGCGGCGCCAGTTATAGAAGCCTCACGAAATATGCATGAGATGCACTATAACAGAAATGCCCCTCCGGGAATAAAGAAGGAAATGCTTGGTGATTTCACCATGGAGCATCAACAGTCACCAACGCAAATGTGCTTGGTAACTGCCAAAGATGAAGATATGAATCCCTCATCAGTGCTAGACTATGAACCCGTGTTTCAAAGTCTCATTGAACAATTTGAGGAAACTGTACAGGTTTACGCTCGCTCCAAGAAAGAACCCGATCTTTCTGATCAAACCTTTAAAACAACAGACACACAGCAAAATTTATTTAATGTATTTACTGAAGAAAGCATAGACATGGCCAGGAATATTAATTCCCAAGCAGTAGAGTGGAATGAAGAAAATCAATCCAGCAACAAAGTGGACAAAAGTCTGGGAAATGTACGGACCATGGTGGCAGAGAGCAGTCCCCCTCATAAACCAATCATGGTGACCTCTTCTGAAGCTCAGAACTTTAGCGTTAGTACGTGCAGCTGCCGCAGTAACAGCCCTGGGACTTCATCGGTCAGCTTAGAGATAGGCCGCCTGAGTAGATGTGCTCATTCTAGCCAGAATGTGTCTGAATCTGCCTCGTGTGTGGACACCTCAATCACCTTCACTAAAGTCACGGATATTCCTAGACCAGCTGAAGAAACACCGATAGTTTATAGTCGCAACGTTGTCAGTCAATCAATGTCCGCCTCAACTGTTGTATCCAATACGTTCAACAAAGTAAACCAACATGAAGACTTGAGAGTCAGCAGCAAGACTCCACAACCGCAGCTTCAGATGTCGTTTGAACAAGTGAACACGCTCTCCACAGACAAGCAAATCCTTGCGTCGGGAGCAGACTCTGGGAGCAGTGTGGACCCTATCACTAGTAAATATACTAATAAACTTGCGAACATGTTAGGTAACTCGAGTGTTGATGAAAGTCAAGAATATTACTTCAGCAAAGACGTCCTCACAGCACAAATAGATGCAATAAGCAAACCGGAAGCTGGGGACGGCACTGCATGTTCGTCAAGTACAAATGTCGACCCTCTTCCTCCCCAAAAACCTCCAGTCCCTGTGAAATCTTTGACGGAGCTCATGCGAGAGTTTATACGTCACAACGGCACGCCCGTATAAGTCTGGAACCTCTAGAAACTACGTTTAATAAACACCACAACAATCCTCTGACAGTGTCTGCTCCCCTTACATTAACTTCTTATGGGGAACAAGAGAACATTCCAGTTTCCGGTCACGACTGTATTGTCCGTTTCCTATTGTATGCTTGCATGGAAGGAAACAATATCAAATATTTCATAAGAGATTGTAATTAAATGTTCATTAATCTAACTTACTATGTTGCAAACATTTCTGCTCTACCACATGTGAAACCTCTGTGTCAACGTTTCAGAAGAAAAGGAATTCTTATGCTAATTTGTTTATTTCATTTTTTTTTTTTTCCTACCTTCGTTCTGTTATTGTTTTCCACTCACTGCAACAGAAAACTCAACAGACACAAAAGCATGTACGCAAACACACTCACACACACACAAAAAGACACACACGTGTGTGTTTATTTATTCTAGCTCTGTTGTGAATTCGCCACGGCGCGTGCATTTTGTGTGATTTAATCTTATATTAAATTTCACACAATTATATTCAAATGTTTTTCGGTTACATTCTTGCAAGCATCTCAATGATCATGCATACGGGTGCCGCTGTTTCATTTTCTTTCCTAAAGTAAGTAAAATGTTTTGCATCTAATAGTCAATCACAGTTAAACGGTTTTGGCTTACTCCGTTATTTATTACTTGCATCGTTTCGAGATATAGCTATATTTCTTTGTTTGCATTTGTGAAATATATTGCCAGACTGCCTTAACGCGTTCGTGCCCGTATAATATGTTTACCCCAAATTATACTGGTACCTTGCTATCTTGATAGTAGATAGTTAATTTGCTTTAAACAAAAAACAACAACAAAAAAATGGGCATAATAACCTCTCCATTGCACAAATCCCGGGCTGAATTGTAGTGACCATGTGTTGACCATGCAGCATGATCTCTCTCTCTCTCTCTCTCTCTCTCTCTCTCTCTCTCTCTCTCTCTCTCTCTCTCTCTCTCTCTCTCTCTCTCTCTCTCTCTCTGCCTAGTTTACTCTAGCGGAAATGTAACACTAATACATCTGGAACAAGACAAGCAGCAGAAGCTGCTAGATCAATACAGCAATGCTCTAATTGACAGCTTGTCCGAGCTTAGGGCTTGGTCTCCACTGCCATGATATTTAGTCTTTAGGTTGCATTTCCTCGCACTAGGATAAGGCTTGTATCCTCCCAATTGCGCTCCTCCGACTGAAGCCAATTGCACAATGTTACCCCATTTCAGGTTTCAGAATATTTCGAGACCTTGTGTCCACAACTATAGGTGATTAGAATGAGTATGAGCATTGCTGGTTGCTTGCTTGGTTGGTTAGCTGGAGTGTGGTTTGCCGGATGGTTGGATGCTGGTAGGTGGCTGGTTGCTTGCTTGGTTGGTTAGCTGGAGTGTGGTTTGCCGGATGGTTGGATGTTGGTAGGTGGCTGGTTGCTTGCTTGGTTGGTTAGCTGGAGTGTGGTTTGCCGGATGGTTGGATGTTGGTAGGTGGCTGGTTGCTTGCTTGGTTGGTTAGCTGGAGTGTGGTTTGCCGGATGGTTGGATGTTGGTAGGTGGCTGGTTGCTTGCTTGGTTGGTTAGCTGGAGTGTGGTTTGTCGGATGGTTGGACGCTGGTAGGTGGCTGGTTGCTTCCTTGGTTGGTTAGCTGGAGTGTGGTTTGCCGGATGGTTAGATGCTGGTAGGTGGCTGGTTGCTTGCTTGGTTGGTTAGCTGGAGTGTGGTTTGCCGGATGGTTGGATGTTGGTAGGTGGCTGGTTGCTTTCTTGGTTGGTTAGCTGGAGTGTGGTTTGCCGGATGGTTTGACGCTGGTAGGTGGCTGGTTGCTTGCTTGGTTGGTTAGCTGGAGTGTGGTTTGCCGGATGGTTGGACGCTGATAGGTGGCTGGTTGCTTGATTGGTTGGTTAGCTGGAGTGTGATTTGCCGGATGGTTGGATTCTGGTAGATGGTTGGTTGCTTGCTTGGTTGGTTAGCTGGAGTGTGATTTGCCGGATGGTTGGATTCTGGTAGATGGTTGGTTGCTTGCTTGGTTGGTTAGCTGGAGTGTGATTTGCCGGATGGTTGGATTCTGGTAGATGGTTGGTTGCTTTCTTGGTTGGTTAGCTGGAGTGTGGTTTGCCGGATGGTTTGACGCTGGTAGGTGGCTGGTTGCTTGCTTGGTTGGTTAGCTGGAGTGTGGTTTGCCGGATGGTTGGACGCTGATAGGTGGCTGGTTGCTTGATTGGTTGGTTAGCTGGAGTGTGATTTGCCGGATGGTTGGATTCTGGTAGATGGTTGGTTGCTTGCTTGGTTGGTTAGCTGGAGTGTGATTTGCCGGATGGTTGGATTCTGGTAGATGGTTGGTTGCTTGCTTGGTTGGTTAGCTGGAGTGTGATTTGCCGGATGGTTGGATTCTGGTAGATGGTTGGTTGCTTGCTTGGTTGGTTAGCTGGAGTGTGGTTTGCCGGATGGTTAGATGCTGGTAGGTGGCTGGTTGCTTGCTTGGTTGGTTAGCTGGAGTGTGATTTGCCGGATGGTTGGATTCTGGTAGATGGTTGGTTGCTTGCTTGGTTGGTTAGCTGGAGTGTGATTTGCCGGATGGTTGGATTCTGGTAGATGGTTGGTTGCTTGCTTGGTTGGTTAGCTGGAGTGTGGTTTGCCGGATGGTTAGATGCTGGTAGGTGGCTGGTTGCTTGCTTGGTTGGTTAGCTGGAGTGTGATTTGCCGGATGGTTGGATTCTGGTAGATGGTTGGTTGCTTGCTTGGTTGGTTAGCTGGAGTGTGATTTGCCGGATGGTTGGATTCTGGTAGATGGTTGGTTGCTTGATTGGTTGGTTAGCTGGAGTGTGATTTGCCGGATGGTTGGATTCTGATAGATGGTTGGTTGCTTGCTTGGTTGGTTAGCTGGAGTGTGATTTGCCGGATGGTTGGATTCTGGTAGATGGTTGGTTGCTTGCTTGGTTGGTTAGCTGGAGTGTGGTTTGCCGGATGGTTGGATGCTGGTAGGTGGCTGGTTGCTTCTTCTTCTTCTTCTTCGTTCATCCGGAGTTTTTTTTTCCGGATGTGATTGCGTTGTGCCTGTTTACAGCAGAGCTGCGTTCTTGCGCCGTTAGGCCGACACATCCGACTTCTGCTGGCATTTGTTGACCGGGTTAACCTTCCCGGGGGTTTCTTAGGACGTTTGACTCTCACTGTTGTGGTGTTATCCCCCATCCCAGCTGGTCCATATAGAACAGCCAAAGATCCTGGTCAGCCCTCAAGGGAAAGCAGGGGCAGACCATGGGCATTCCCCGCCATCCAAGGAGGCTTCCATACTTGCAGAGCCGATACATAGCGCTCTGGCACTGGGCTCACCCAAGGAATCGTCACGTCCTGCACATGGCTGCTTAGCCTCACTTCCGTATATTGGACCTTCCGTTCACCATAGGCTGTTCTTCCGGAAACCAGAAGTATGCAGTCTGCAGATGACATCCACACAGTGAGCTTTCGATTCGGACTTTCCATGTAATGGATTTGCTATCCAAGCAATATTCCATTTAGTGCCACTAGGACACTTTTCCACCTTTTATGAAGCCCACACAGTGGGCTTTTGATTCAGACTTTCCACGTAATGGATTTGCTATCCAAGCAATATTCCATTTCGTGCCACTAGGACACTTTTCCACCTTTTTTTTGAAGCCCACACAGTGCACTTTTGATTCGGACTTTCCACTTAATGGATTTGCTATCCAAGCAATATTCCATTTCATGCCACTAGGACACTTTTCCACCTTTTATGAAGCCCACACAATGGGCTTTTGATTCAGACTTTCCACGTAATGGATTTGCTATCCAAGCAATATTCCATTTCGTGCCACTAGGACACTTTTCCACCTTTTTTGAAGCCCACACAGCAAGCTTTCGATTTGGGCTTTCCACATAATGGATTTGCTATCCAAGCAATATTCCATTTCATGCCTCTGGGTCTTCATGCACCTTTAAATGTCAACCTGTATGTAGTTAAAGTAAGCTGCGGTCAACTTTAGCTTGTTGATATCTCCATAGAGCTTGTCCTCAAATGAAGCAGGTGTGGGCCAAAATATTTTTCTCTGTTCTGCATACGTTGGGCAATCCTGCAGCAAATGTTTTGCTGTCATTTTTCCAGTTCTACAATTACATTCATCGGTATCTCCTATCTTTAGTTTATTGAACAAGTGGTATTTCAGCCTGTTATGTCCTGTGCGGAGTCTGAAGATTGCTACTTGTTCTCTTCGGTCGAGTTTGTAATATGCATCATCCTTCTGATGGCCTGGATGCTCTGATTCCCATTTGGTTCTATAAGTGCTTTTTATCAACCTCTTTGCCTCATTATAGGTTATGTCTATGTCAGGCTGTGGTAGTTGTCCGCCCTCTTTTGCCAGTCTGTCAGCCTCTTCGTTTCCAGGTATACTGCAATGTGATGGGATCCACTGTATTACAACTTTTTTGGATTTCTGGCATAGACCATGGAGTGCTGCTCTTAGGTCAGTTAGTTCTGTGCTGTTATTGCTCTTCAGTATTGAGACAGCTGACTTTGCATCTGTGAAAATAGCTATTTGCGTCTCTTTATTTTCCTCCATCAGGAGCATTTCTGCTGCAGTTTTCAGAGCCTCTACCTCCGCTTTGAAGTTACTTGAAAATTTTCCAGTTGCCATTGAATGTGTTTTTTTCACTCCATTTTTTAAATTTAGGAGAATTCCTCCTCCTCCATTCTCTATTGAATTTTTGGCTGATCCATCTGTATATGCATGGGTCCAATTCCTGCTTGGGTAATGTTCTTTTATGTAGTTTAGGGTTATTTCTCTTCTTTCGGTTTCATGCTGAGTATTCTTTTTCTCAATACCAGGAATGTTTTCTATCATCTCAGGCAGTTGCTGCTGTCTCCAAGCTGGGAACTTGTGTGCATTGTATATGGGCTTGACTGTTGATATGTTAAGTATAGGATCTGCCCTAATCCTTCGTTTTGCAGTTTCTACAAAGTTGCTACGCTTCAGTCTTCCCTTTCCAAAACCATAAAATCTGTTGTACATAGGGTGGTCTGTCAATCTTCTAAATTTTTCTGCTTGTTGCTGGGCTCTGCTATCTCTTATATCCTGCATTGGTTGTAAACAAGTGATCTTTTCTAGTTCATTAATAGGCGTTGTCTTCAGGCTTCCAGTTATGATTCGCATTCCTTGGTTTTGGACTCTACTTATTTTGGTAAAGTTTGACTTAGCTGCTGTTGCCCAAGCTGCAATGCCATATTCCAGTACTGGCCTCACCCGTCCAGTATATAACTTCTTGAGAACTTTCCCATCTGCTCCCCACGTTGTACCTGCAATCTTTTTCATGATTGCCATTCTCTGCCTTGCTCTTGTTCGATTTTTCTCAACCTGTGTCTTCCATGTCAGGCGACGATCAAAGGTGACTCCTAGATAGTTTGGATTTTCTTCATGGCGCAATATTTTTCCATTCAATACCAGCTTAGGTTGCTGAGTTTTATTTGAGAGGGAGAACACTGTGCATGTTGTTTTCTCCTCACTTATCTTCACTAGCCATGATTTTGACCAGTCCTCTAGCGCTAATAAGGCTTGCTGTATTCTGCTGTTAGCTGTACTAATATATTCTTCAGATGTCCATATGGCTAGGTCATCTGCAAAGGAGGATGTGTGTACTCTGGCTGGAAAATTTTCTGTGATGTCATTTATATATGCTAGGAATAATGTTGGTGAAAGAACTCCTCCTTGGGGGACACCTTGCTCCAGCAGCATCATTTTGCTTGTTTGTCCTTGTACTTTTGTCCTGGCAGTTCTGTTCTCAAGGTAGTGGCTGATCCATTTATACATTTTTCCACAAACATGCATGTTTTGCAGTTTTACTTTCAGTCCTTCCTTCCATACTTTATCAAATGCTTTTTCTAAATCTATCCAGACTGCTAGTGTGTGCTTTTTCTCTTGGAAGGCATCCTCTATTTCCTGAGCTATATAGGTTATTTGATCTTCAGTGGATCTGTACTTTCTGAATCCTGCTTGGTGTGGTGTTAAGAGTTTGTTTTCTTCCAGATGCCATGTTAGCCTGCCATTGATAATGCGTTCCATTAATTTCCCTACACAGCTAAGTAGACTGATAGGTCGATAGCCATTTGGTTCTTCCAGGTCTTTTCCTTTCTTTGGGATTGGTATTAGTATAGCTTCCTTCCATGCCTGTGGGACTATTCCTCTCTTCCAGCTGTTATTTAGGACTGCTAGTAGTTTCTTCTTTGCCTTGGTGCCTAGTCCTATTAGCATTTCATTTGTGATTCCATCCTTTCCTGGTGATTTCTTCTTTATTAGGGTATTCATTGCCTGTTCCATTTCTTCCATTGTTAGATTTTCCATCATATATTCTGCTGCTGTCTCTGTATTTCTATGATGTATCTGTTTGTCTTTGATTGCTTTTTTCTGTTCTGTTGTAATATCAATGTGGTTTGCATTTGCATAGTGTACCATTAGTGCATTTGCTGCCTTTTTTCCTGTAAGTAAGGCATTTCCTTGTTTAATTGTTATTTGTTTGTTTCTAGGTCCTTCATTGTTCATGGCTTTCACTAGTTTCCATAGTTTGTTTCCATCCCTGCCAAAATTCAGGTTTTCTGTTTTTTCCCTCCAACAATCTCTTGTTGTTTGATTTACTGTTCTTTTATATTTTGCTGAGATGGCTTTGAGAGAGATATTCGCTTCAATTGTTTGTTCTCTCTCTGCTGTCTTCCTGGCATCTTCAACTTTGTCCTCCAAACTTTGTAGTTCTTCAGTCCAGTATGGTTTGTAATTTTTCCTCGCTCCTCTAGGAATGGACTCAGTGGCTGCCTGTATTATTGCTCTGTTTAGACTTTCCACCATTTGCTTCATGTTGCCATATCGTGTATTTATGTTTTCACAATATTTGTCTGTTAGTATGGCAAATCTGTCCCAATCTGCTCGTTTGTAATTCCAGCGGGGCAAGGGCTTTTGTTCCTGTGGAACATACTCCATATTCATTACAAGCTTGATTGGTCTGTGGTCACTACCTGCTAATTGGTCCAGCACATGGCGATCGATTTTGTGGAGGATGTCTCCTGTGCAGAAAGCTAAGTCTGGAGTAGAAGTGGTAAGCCATCTTCTGGAGTAGAAGCTCGGTGTGTCATCCGCTTTGTTGAGTAGATGGAGATTTGAGTCTATTTCCCAGTCCTCCAATTCATCTCCTCTTTTGTCAGTATCTGGGTATCCCCATCTTTCTGAACGGCTATTAAAGTCTCCGACAATAATGCAGTTTGTGTCAGTTATTTTCATGTTTGAGAGTTTAAGGTCCTTATCTGCTGGGCTATACAGATTGTAGATTCTTATTTTCACGTCCTTTATCATTATATCAACACCTATAATTTCCGTTTGGTTGTCAGAGATCACAGATACTTCACTGCAAGGTATTGTATTTCGTGTAAGTATTAGAACTCCTCCTTTGTGTCCTTCGCGGTCGAAACGTGTGGCCTGATATCCTCTGACTGAGAATTTGTGATTGGCGTTGAGGTGTGTCTCTTGAATGCATGCTACATCTATTCTATCTTTATGAAGATTCTGTGTTAGGGAGTCTTTCTTCTTGTAAACTCCTTCGGCATTCCACTGTAGTATGTTGAGTGTCCGGGGTATTTGGTCAATAGCTCTTAACCTACTCCTCTGTGCCTTGACTCCACAGCACAGGGGAAGGTGACCACCAGTAGTCATGGGTGGACCCCCTCGAGGCAGGGGGCCCGGCACTATCACCGCCTGATGGGACTTCACAGGATTAGCACCATAACGATTAATTTTGATTTGTGACATCATGAATTAAGTTACGGTGCACTGCTTTGTCAAGCCTGTGGCTCAGTACATCCGATTTCGACAAGCATTTATTCGGGATGCTTTCCCTAGCCTTTGACTGTCCCCAGTCTACCTACAAGGCAGCAGGTTTTACGTTGCACTGCTTTGTCAAGCCTGTGGCTCAGTACATCCGATTTTGACAAGCATGTATTCGGGGTGCTTTCCCTAGCCTTTGACTGTCCCCAGTCTACCTACAAGGCAGCAGGTTTGTGTGTCTCTTCGTCTGGTCCCTCTCCCTTGACCTGTCCGACATGGGTGGCCCTACCAGTAGCTGTGCTACCGTCGGCATAGCTCTTGGGGTCATTGGGACGCACAAGCCCCTCTACCTCGTCACGGTGGACACACAGCAGAGGGGGCTGGTTGCTTGATTGGTTAGTTGTTTGGTTGACTTGTTGGTTGTTGTTCTGTTGTGTGGTTGATTGCTCCTTGATTTGTTGGTTGATTTATTGGATGCCTAGCGGGTTGCTTGTTTGATTACTTGATTCATTACTTGGCTCGTTGTATTCTTCATTTACTGATTGATTGATTGTTTCCTGGTTTAGTTAGTTTATTATTGCTTGTTTGCTTCTTTGGTTGGTTGGTTGGTTGGTTGGTTGGTTGGTTGGTTGGTTGGTTGGTTGGCGCGCTGGCAGGCTGGCAGGCTGGCAGGCTGGTTGATGAATTGGGTTGAGTTGAGTTGAGTTGAGTTAAGAACCGACATCAGGAAATTCCCATACGTGCTCCGTCCCCTCGTTGAACAGCCAGCGAAGAGTCATACTACTAATCGTTCCCACCGCTATCTGATTAAAAGTTCTCCTGGTCTTCCCTCTCAGTTTTGAGATTCTTCCAGAAACCCTGCCGATCCCCCGCAATCTCATTCTTTCCACATATGGGTTCTCAATCTGTTCCTCCGCCTTCTCCACCTGGTCCCACAAGCTTACGATCACCTCCCCCTTGTCCAAATGCAATGGTGAATTGGTTGACTGATTGCTTGCTTGCTTCCTTTGTTTACTACCTGTTTGCTTCTTGATTGCTTGCTTGCTTGGTCGTTTGGTTGTTTGACTGGCTGATTGGTTGGTTGCTTGGTTGGTTAATTGGTTGGTTGCTTGGCTAACCATCTGGTTGGCTGGCTGATTGGGTGGCTGCTTGGTTGGCCGATTGATTGGTTGGCTGTTTGGTTGGCTTCTTGGTTGGTTGGCTGATTGGTTGGTTGGCTGAATAGTTGGTCGCTTGGCTGGACGATTGATTGGTTGGCTGGTTTGTAGATTGCTTGGCAGGCCGATTCGTTGGTTGGCTGATTGGTTGGTTGACTGACTGGTTGGATGGATGGCTGATTGGTTGGTTGGCTGATTGGTTAGTTGTATGGTTTGCTGATTGGTAGGTTGCCAGACTGGCCGAATGGTTGCTTGACTGATTGGTTGGTTTCTTGGCAGGCCATTTAGTTAATTGCCTGATTTGTTGGTTTGCATAATGGTTGGCTGGTTGATTGGTTGGTTGGCTCATTGGTTGTTTGGATGATTGGTTGGCTGGCTGATTGGTTGACTGGCTGATTGGTTAGTTGGCTGGCCGATTGATTGGTTGGCTGGCTGATTGGTTGGCTGGCTGATTGGTTGGCTGGCCGATTGATTGGTTGGCTGGCTGATTGGTTGGCTGACTGATTGGTTGGCTGGCTGATTGGTTGGCTGGCTGATTGGTTAGTTGGCTGGCCGATTAATTGGTTGGCTGGCTGATTGGTTGTCTGGCCGATTGATTGGTTGGCTGGCTGATTGGTTGGCTGACTGATTGGTTGGCTGGCTGATTGGTTGGCTGGCTGATTGGTTGGCTGGCTGATTGGTTGGCTGGCTGATTGGTTAATTGGCTGGCCGATTGATTGGTTGGCTGGCTGATTGGTTAGCTGGCCGATTGATTGGTTGGCTGGCTGATTGGTTGGCTGGCTGATTGGTTGGCTGGCTGATTGGTTAGTTGCTGGCCGATTGATTGGTTGGCTGGCTGATTGGTTAGTTGCTGGCCGATTGATTGGTTGGCTGGCCGATTGATTGGTTGGCTGGTCGATTGATTGGTTGGCTGGATGATTGGTTGGCTGGCTGATTGGTTGGCTGGCTGATTGGTTAGTTGGCTGGCGGATTGATTGGTTGGCTGGCTGATTGGTTGGCTGGCCGATTGATTGGTTGGCTGACAGATTGGTTTGTTGGCTGGCTGATTGGTTGGTTGGCTGGCCGATTGATTGGTTGGTTGGCTGATTAATTGGCTGGCTGATTGGTTGGCTGGCTGATTGATAGTTTGGCTGACTGATTGGTTGGCTGGCTGACTGGTTGGCAGGCCGATTGATAGTTTGGCTGACTGATTGGTTGGCTGGCTGATTGGTTGGCTGGCTGATTGGTTGGCTGGCTGATTGGTTGGCTGGCTGATTGGTTAGTTGGCTGGCCGATTGGTTGGTTGGATGGCCGATTGATTGGTTGGCTCGCCGATTGATTGGTTGGCTGGCCGATTGATTGGTTGGTTGGCTGATTCATTGGCTGGCTGATTGGTTGGCTGGCTGATTGGTTGGCTGGCTGATTGGGTGGCTGACTGATTGGTTGGCTGGCTGATTGGTTGGCTGGCTGATTGGTTAGCTGGCTGGCTGATTGATTTGTTGGCTGGTCAATTGATTGGTTGGCTGGCCGATTGATTGGTTGGCTGGCCGATTGATTGGTTGGCTGGCTGATTAGTTGGCTGGCTGATTGGTTGGTTGGCTGGCTGATTGGTTGGCTGGCTGATTGGTTGGCTGGCTGATTGGTTGGCTGGCTGATTGGTTAGTTGGCTGGCCGATTGAATGGTTGGCTGGCCGATTGATTGGTTGGCTGGCTGATTGGTTGGCTGGCTGATTGGTTGGCTGGCTGATTAGTTGCCTGGCTGATTGGTTGGTTGGCTGATTGGTTGGCTGACTGATTGGTTGACTGGCTGATTGGTTGGCTGGCTTATTGGTTAGCTGGCTGGCCGATTGATTGGTTGGCTGGCCGATTGATTGGTTGGCTGGCCGATTGATAGGTTGACTGGCTGATTGGTTAGCTGGCTGATTGGTTGGCTGGCTGATTGGTTAGCTGGCTGATTGGTTGGCTGGCTGATTGGTTGGCTGGCTGATAGGTTGGCTGGCTGATTGGTTGGCTGGCTGATTGGTTGGTTGGCTGATTGGTTAGTTGGCTGCCTGATTAATTGGTTGGCTCATTGGTTGTTTGGATGATTGGTTGGTTAGCACTTTACTTTACTTTACTTTACTTTACTTCACTTCACTTCATTCCACTTGTACTTCACTTCACTTCACTTTACTTCACTTCACTTCATTCCACTTGTACTTTACTTCACTTCACTTCACTTCATTCCACTTGTACTTTACTTTACTTTACTTCACTTCACTTCACTTCACTTCACTTCATTTCACTTTATTCCACTTGTACTTTACTTTACTTCACTTCACTTCATTCCACTTGTACTTCACTTTACTTCACTTCAACTCACTTCACTTCACTCCACTTGTACTTCACTTTACTTCACTTCAACTCACTTCACTTCACTTCATTCCACTTGTACTTTACTTTACTTTACTTTACTTTAATTTACTTTACTTCACTTCACTTCATTCTACTTTTACTTCACTTCACTTCACTCTACATTTACTTTACTTCACTTCATTTCACTTCACTCTACAATTACTTTAATTCAGTTCACTTCACTGTACATTTACTTTACTTTACTCCACTTTTACTTTACTTCGGTTCACTTCACTCCACTTTTACTTTACCTCACTCCACTTTTACCTTACTTCACTTCACTCCACTTTTACTTCACTTCACTGCACTTCACTTTTACTTCACTTCACTTCACTTTACATTTACTTTACTACACCTCACTTTTACTTTACTTCACTCCACTTTTACTTTACCTCACTCCACTTTTACCTTACTTCACTTTACTTCACTCTACATTTATTTTACTTCACTTCACTTAACTTTACATTTACTTTACTTCACTCCACTTTTACTTTACTTCACTCCAATTTTACTTTACCTCACTCCACTTTTACCTTACTTCACTTCACTTCACTCCACTTTTACTTTACTTCACTTCACTCCACTTTTACTTTACTTTACTTCACTTCATTTCACTTCTCTCTACATTTACTTTAATTCCCCACCCTTCACTGTACATTTACTTTACCTAACTCCACTTTTACTTTACTTCGGTTCACTTCACTCCACTTTTACTTCACTTCACTTCACTCCACATTTACTTTACTTCAACTCCACTTTTACTTCACTTCACTTCACTTCATACCACTTTTACTTTACTTCCCTTCACTCCACTTTTACTTCACTTCACTCCACTTTTACTTCACTTCACTTCACTTCATTCCACTTTTACTTTACTTCACTTCACTCCACTTTTACTTTACTTCTATTCACTTCACTCCACTTCTACTTTACTTCACTTCACTTCAATCCACTTTTACTTTACTTCACTTCACTTCACTTTTACTTTACTTCACTTCACTTCAATCCACTTTTACTTTACTTCACTTCACTTCAATCCACTTTCACTTTACTTCACTTCACCCCACTTTTACTTTACTTCACTTTACTTCAATCCACTTTTACTTTACTTCACTTCACTTCAATCCACTTTTACTTTACTTCACTTCACTCCACATTCACTTTACTTCAACTCCACTTTTACTTTACTTCACTTCACTCCACTTTTACTTTACTTCACTTCACTTCACTCCACTTTTACTTTACTTCACTTCACTTCACTCCACTTTTACTTTACTTCACTTCACTTCACTTGTACTTTACTTTACTTCACTTTATATTTGTGTTTAACCCCCGTGGCACGAACCTGGAATGTCATGACCATCACATCATGTTGGCCTAACTAGTTTTCTTCCCTTAGCGAACGTTGACAGTTAGGAATCAACTCTCCTCCGACCGCATGTAAGCAATTGTCAGTCTAACGTCCCCAATCACTCAGGTGCCATCTCCGCAGTGAAGGTTGGCTGCAATAGATCTCCAACACTGTCTGTCTTTCGCCTTGACTGCACATTCTGTCAGGCTGATGTTCGCCCATCTCTTGATGTTATCTTCCCACTTGTATTGTTGTCTACCTCTTGCTCGCTTGCCCTCAACCTTGCCTTCCAGCATGGTTTTTATAAGAGTAGCATGTCTCTTAACGTGGCCAAAATATTTCACTTGCCTCTTTTTCATTTCTTTCATCAACTCTCTTTTCATTCCCAGTTTTTCTAGAACCTCTGCATTTGATTGTTTTTGTTTCCATGAATTACGACCTATTAGTCTGTATATCCACATCTCCAGGGCTTCTATGCGACTTTCTAGCTG
This sequence comes from Cepaea hortensis, assembly GCA_963921405.1. Taxonomy (NCBI): domain Eukaryota; kingdom Metazoa; phylum Mollusca; class Gastropoda; order Stylommatophora; family Helicidae; genus Cepaea; species Cepaea hortensis. The sequence goes on along the minus strand of OY992889.1, from coordinate 98,822,409 downwards.
CTTGTTCAATGTCCAGGCTTCTGCGCCATACAGAAGCGTTGAATATACGTAGCATTTGATAATTATAATTTTCAATGCATTATTAATCTCTCTAAATGTTAATACTACTGATTGCATGCCGTTGAATGCATTTTTGGCCATTCCAATTCTCGGTTTGATTCCTTGTTAACTTCTACCATCATCTGTTATTACATTTTCAAGGTAGGAGAAACTTGTTACTTGATCTATTATCTCCCCGTTTACTGTGATATTCATTGATGAACTTTCTTTTCCTTTGCCTCCTAACCTTTGACATTACGTAATGGCCTATAAAAACGTCAGTAACTCAGTTCCGAAATAAACTATTACAAGCACATTTGCCCAAAAATCGGAAATGTGAAACAGGAATAACTGATACAAATATTTATAAGTGTTGACAGGTGCTCGTGATGAACTGATATGGCCGACGGCAAAGATCTTCTCGACAGGAATAAATACACATGATAACATCCAGCCAAAATACATGAACATAGAAAATTATGCACGTCTCTCTCAACGCAAAGGTTGGATTGGTTTGATGTTGTTTTCTGTGGTAGACATGCACTCGTTGGGCGTACAATTTTAAAACGGGGGTAATTTTTTGCTTCTTTGCTGTTTTTGTGGGGATTTTTATTATTTACTTTAGACTCTGAAGCTCTTATTTCTCCTCATACTGGGGTTTGTTACATGTTTATTTTCTTGTAGATTCCAGAATTTAAACTGTCTTTTCAAGCTAATACTTATTCTTTTTCTTCTTCTGCGTTCAACCGGAATGTTTTTGGGCGTAATTGCGTTGTGCCTGTTTATAGCAGAGCTGTGATATTTGCACCTTTCGGTCGACACATCCGACCCCTTCAGAATTTGTTGACTGGGTTAACGTTACCGGGTGTTTCGTAGGACGTTTGACTCTCACTGTTGTGGCGTTATCTTCATCCAAGCTGGTCCATTTAGAACAGCCGAAGAGTTCCCGGTCAGGCCTCAAGGGAGGGCAGGGACAGACCATGGGCATTTCCCGCCATCCAAAGAAGCTTCCATAATTGCAGAGCCGACACACAGCGCTCTGGTACTGAGCTCACCCAAGGAATTGTCACGTCTTGCACATGGCTGCTTAGCCTCACTTCCGTATATTGGGCCCCCAAATTACTAACATCTCCCTTTCGCCACAGGCTGTTCCTTCGGAAACCAGAAGAGATCAGTCTTCACATGGCATCCACACAGCGAGCTTTCAATTCAGACTTTCCACGTAATGGATTTGCTAGCCAAGCAATATTTCATTTCGTGCCACTGGGTCGCTTTGTCCACCTTTGATGACACCCACACAATGAGCTTTCGATTCAGACTTTCCATGTAATGGATTTGTTAGCCAAGAAATATTCAATTTCTTGCCACTGTGCCACTGGGGTGGCTAGTCGGCATAGTTTATGATCGGACTACAACGGTATCTGATCGTCTTCGCGCCTCTGATTTTCGTTCTTGATTAATACAATCAGTCTTGACAAATGCTTTCTCAGTAGCTCGTCGTGCGGCGATTCAAGAATTTCACCTCTAACGCCGCAATACGACTGCCCCTCCCCCCCCCCCGCCCCGCCCCCCCCCCCCACCCACCGAGGGCCTTTTCCACTATTCTTCTTATTCTTCTTCTTCCTCTTCCTCTTCTTCTTCTTCTTCTTCTTCTTCTTCTTCTTCTTCTTCTTCTTCTTCAGAGCTGCGTTTTTGCGCCGTTAAGCGACACATCCGACTTCTGCGGGCATTTGTTGACAGGGAATACACTATTCCATGGACTATTATTCAGGCAGCCGAGACCTACTTTGAACGTCCAATGTTGTCAACGTAAACCCGCCGGCGGCCACCCAGAAGGACATTAGAATGTGACCAGGTCATGATTCGGTACAGAACATGGCTTGCTGGGCTTGAGCCTAGGTTGGTGATGTTGTCCCCGCGGGTTATAGGTACTGAGTTGAGTTGAGGTGAGTGGAGTTGAGTTGAGTTGAGTTGAAATGAGTTGAGTTGAGGTGAGTGGAGTTGAGTTGAGTTGAAATGAGTTGAGTTGAGTTGAGTTGAGTGGAGTTGAGTTGAGTGGAGTTGAGTGGAGTTGAGTTGAGTTGAGTTGAGTTGAGTTGATGTGAGTTGGGTTGAGTTGAGTTGAGTTGAGGTGAGCTGAGCTGAGTTGAGTTGATGTGAGTTGAGTTGAGTTGAGTTGAGTTGAGTTGAGGTGAGTTGAGTTGAGTTGAGTTGAGTTGAGCTGAGTTGAGTTGAGTTGAGTTGAGTGGAGTTGAGTGGAGTGGAGTTGAGTTGAGTTGAGGTGAGCTGAGCTGAGTTGAGTTGATGTGAGTTGAGTTGAGTTGAGCTGAGTTGAGCTGAGTTGAGTTGAGTTGTGTTTATCTGAGGTGAGCTGAGTTGAGTTGAGTTTAGCTGAGTTGGGTTTAGCTGAGTTGAGTTGATTTGAGTTGAGTTGAGTTTAGCAGGGTTGAGTTGATTTGGGTTGATTGCATTGAGTTTAGTTGAGTTGAGTTGAGTTTAGCTGAGTTGAGTTGAGGTGAGTTGATTTGAATTGAGCTGAGTTGAATTTAGCTGGGTTGAGTTGAGTTTAGTTGAGTTGAGTTGCGTTGAGTTGAGTTGCATTGAGATGAAAACCCAGATCATTGACATACCCACACGTGATCCGTTCCCTTGTTCAACAGCCAGCGAAAAGTCATACTACTAATGATTCCAATTGCTATCTGATTAAAAGTTCTCCTGGTCTTCCCTCTCAGTTTTGAGATTCGTCCAGAATCCTTGCCGAACCCCCGCCATGTAATTAACTCCACATAACGGGTTCTCAGTCTGTTTCACCGCCTTCTCCACCTGGACCACTTCCTCCTTGTCCACAGGTAATCTCCCACCGATAGATGCATTCCCTGCCAGTTTATCCGCCTGTTCATTTTCTCCGCACTCCCGCATGACCAGGGCAGAAAATCCACACAATTCTTACAATCTGTGACCTCTGAAGCGAGGCAAGCCATTCTACACGATACAATCCTTTCTCCAAATTACTAAGCATACTCTGTGAGTCTGCAATGAACACAATCTATGTTGCAGCGGTCCCCTCCAACCGGGTACGTCACTGTCATCTGGTTGCAACCCACTCATTGGCACCTTGCCGTCTTGACAGACGATAGTTTGTGCTTCAATAAGGCATAATAACTTTTACCTATGGCGGTAACGAATGTGACTGATAAGGCCAATTTGCGCTGTAAATGTTCGTTCACAGTGGGTGCATGTGAACATGCGGTCATTTCCACCATCATGCGCCATCTTACGTCCCACACGCTCGGTGTGTGACTTATCTGCAATAATTTTCTCCTTTGTCTTTATTCCATTTCTGATGTTTGCCCTCCATGCAACACGTTCAGCGGCGACTTGCTCCCAAAGTGCATTATCAATGCCTGTATCAGTCATGTCCCGTTTTGTCACTTGTTTTCCCGGGAGGAAGTTGGAATCAACAAGCACATCTTCAAACTTATTATCTGTTGGGATTATTGACTGACGTCTGTCTACACTCCTCCCTTCTGTCTTCCCTTCCATATATCTATTTCTTTCACTCTCTCTCTCTCTGTTATTCCCTCAACACATACTCCGACAACAGTTCCTTTCAACGATAAATAAAAGATTTATTAATAAAAACTATGTCTGGTGTATGTATGGATAGTGTCTATGTAGTTGGTATGTTCTTCTAGTGTGGATGCCAGATAAGATGTTGATAGATAGTCTCCGTGTCTTCTCTCGTCTCTTCTCTCGGCTAAAGTACAGGACAGTACATAGATACAACGGAACGATCTCACCCTGAATGCTCCGTCTGCTTGAGTCTGTAGATATATCCGTTTTTTGTAAGGAAAATTGTTCACCACTATATCACTGTACTTAAACCGATCACTATATATTGTCCGCTTAGACTGAATGTTCTTTGCTCTTTATAACGTCCCGAATTCCATCCTGGAAACAACATCGATTTTCTAGTATGTTCTATTTTGTCCTGTAAAAGTTCTACACTGGATAGTTCTTAATTGGTATAGACACTTGGTATGTGCCTTGCAACTCTTCGATACTGAGTCATTTGAGTCTTACTATTATGTTATAAGGTCTCTATTTTCCGTTCTCTGTCATCCTTAATATTTACGATGACACTTCTTTTCTCTCCTTTCTTATGCACAAGTGTCGTGCTTTATTATTTGAAAGTGCTTTCTTTGGGGTTATCAACACTGATTAATCTTTACCACAGCCATCTGTGTTATATCTTCGTTGATATGTCCCGCACTGGTATTGGAACCTTATAATTATCCTTGTCTGAATTGGGAGTACTAATGCACAATAGATACACAAACGTTCCTCCGAACGCAGCACCACCCTTTTCATACTCCCTTGTCTCATGGAAATCCAGAATCACACTAAACTTCCACAAAGAAGTGGCCACTCTTTATAGGTCATTTTTGCCGCATAGTCCTTGACCTATCTGGACACCTCAAGTCAATACCTCATTATCCCCGTTAGTGGAAATTTACTGATCGGAAACTTTTCCGTTATTTCTAAAACCCTCATTGTTTTGTTCCTCCACTCTGAGTCATCTAGACCGCAATATGCTGTGGAAATTTTCCTCAGTAACCAATCTCCCCACCTCCTTATCAGCCCCAACTCTGGCGGCTCTTTTAACTCTGTTCCCGGTAGTTCACCATCCGCGTAATCAGCGCTGACTCCCTCTCCACACACACCTGACACTATCTGGTTTTTCAATCCTGTCTTTATCACCTGACCGCGATACTGTCCAATAGTGCTGTCTGCCTTAGTCGCAAACCTATTTGTCCACGCGACAGTTTACCTGTGCTGTCTGTGGGCACTTCCGTGTCTTGACCTATAAACACATGCGCCTGGTCACTCAACCCGACATTTCGTGATGTTTGTGACCATTGACTTAACCTCGTCAGCCTACACTCTCGTTGACCTGTGCCGCTGTTATTTCTACGTTAACACTTCAATCCGTTAACATTGGGGGTCATTGACTCACGTCACACCGTGGTTGGTTATCCCTCCTGTTTTGTTTGTTAACCCTTCTCCTACCTGGTTAGTCGTTTTATAAGGTCGTCTATCTGGGAATCAATAAACTATCATCATTCTGTGACAAAGGCCCCCTCTTAAGAGAGTTGACCGCGTCGACTCTTCATTAATGTAGTTTTGATTCCTATGATCCTCCAACTTATTCCTCTTCCTCTAAAGTTGGATGTTTAGATAAAAATCTGCTCCTACATTCTCCTTACCAAAAATGTATTCCACTGTGAAGTCCTGTTGCAGCAACAACTTCCATCACATCCACCGTGCGTTGAGCTTCTGCGAAGTAGCTATTAACATCACGTGTTGATGATATGATTGGATCCTCACATGGCTCACCTCATTATCCAGTAGGCGCTCTAATTGACACCCTACTATACTACTCACGACTGAAACTAGTGTTGGCTCCTCGCTCCTGTACGTCCGGTCGACCTACTTTCGACTTGCGTCAGCGACGGCTCACAATACAGACGGATTGTCCCATCCTGATTGTAACACTGCTTCCATGTCCTCTTGGTTTCCCCCGGCTTTGCCTCTGGGGATGTTCCCCCTCGTCCTCGATGGACCGAGTCGTCTTTCCCAAATCTCCTGGACTTTTGCTTCCAGGACCATCTTGGGCGATATTGTATCTGGTCAGCCAATCTTCGGTTGGAGTCCTGGGTAATTCTCGCTTTTCCCGACGTTACCCACCCCTTCTGAACTTGGTTACCGGTGAAACTTTCACTCTTGTCCTTTCCCTGACTTGTGATTTCCCTCCTCCTGTCGTTAGGTAAATCTGACCTATCACGTACTGTCCCATAGACCCTCCTATGTTGTACTGGCGATCTCTGGTCTTCATCTGGACTGGTAACCTTTGTCCCAATGGCTGCCATCATCATAAAGTGCGAAGCTTTGCTCCCGGATCTCTCCTCATATTTCCGAATGAGATGCCTAGGGAGATTTTTCTGCTCTTCCCCGATCCGGATTTTGTAGATGTTCTTGGACACCACCTTTTCCACAGGATAAGGTCCTTTCCATCCTACTTGCAGTATATTGGTCTCTGCTGGACTCCACACTTCCACTTTGTCTTCCACTTTAAGAGCTATTTTACTCTTAGTCCGCTTGTTGGGTGGTGCGTTCTGGCACTCCGAACAAGACTTCAACCACCGGCGTACATCTCCGGTCATTCCTGGCCAGCAATAATGGCCGGAAATTTGCTGCAAGGTCTCTCTGACACCCATATGTCGGTTCTCGCCTATGATGTGTCCACTCTGAAGAATGTGAGGACGGTGGGTCTCTGGAACCACCCACTGCTCGTGCAGGTTATCTCCCCTCCCAGCTCTCCGATAGAGTAGTCGATTCTTCAAAAAGTACTGTCCCCGTTCTGGTGGCTCAGCACTTCTTTGCAGCTTCCTGTAGCAAGGACGCAACGTAGTATCCTTCCTCTGGGCAGTATGCAATTCTCCTATCCCTGAGTTGTCGCATAGTGTCTCCGCCTCTTTTTCCTTCCCTTGAGATCCACTGACGACTGTTCCCTTGTGGGCTGGCTGTTTGGGCATCCCAAAAAAGACATATTTCGTGCCAATGATCATTGGGAATAGGGAGTCAGCTAATACAGCCGCAGGAATAATGCCCGTGACGTACCTGGATTTAATCTCCACCTTGGCGATTGGCAGCGTCATGGTAACAGCACTCCTCATTGCCGGTTGTATCTCTATGGTCTCCCCTGTAAGTTGGTCTGGGCTTACCAAGCTGGCGTCCACCACCGCTTCCCCATCCAAACCGGTATCGTAGAGACAAGCAACCTGTTGGCCATTTACTTCAATCAGTTCAACCACAGGTGGTCTCTCTTGGTCATGAGTGTCTTTCATCTCCTTGACCGTTTCCTTGCCTTCCTCTTTTAATTCATCGAGGTTGGTTATGCAATTGGCGTCTTCTGCCTTGCATCTGTAGTCTACAGTATTATGTGTTGTCGACTGGCAGTGTGTGCACCATGTTCCCTTCCTAGGTTTCCGTGTATCCTTTTTGTTCCTTTCTCCTTCGCCGACCTCAGCCTTGTCTGTGATCACCGTCGTAGGAATCACTTTGCATGCTGCGAAGTAAGAACTTTTAGGTTTCGATCTGCAGTCCTTCGTGTTATGAGATGGCACTTTACAGAATGAACACCACTTTTCAGACCACGGTCGTTTTGCTGGAGAATTCGAGGTGTTCTGGTTTACTTCCTTCACCTTCTCTGAACTCTCCTCTGTGTGCTTTACATAAGGTTCCATTTTTTCTCCTTCCCAGTGTTTAGGTTTCTTTTTTTCTTGTTTCTCCTGACCTTTGGTTTGAATACTGAGTCCCGCAGCCTCCCCATGTACCTCTACGAATCTTTCCGCCAGCTTATTCACAACATCAATCCGTTCCGCCCCTTGTTCTCCCAAGAAGGTTCTGAGAGGTTTCGACATTTGCTTTCGCATCTGGTCGACCACCATCATCTCTTCGAGACTCTCATAATCCCTCTTGAATTCTGCCAAGTCCATCCATTTCTGGAGATAGGATTTCAGCCTCAGACTGTAGGCGGCGAATAGCTCCCCCGGCTCTCGTCTAGACGACCTAAACTTCGTCCGATACGTTTTTGCTGTGATTGCGTAATGTTTCATTAACGCGGCTTTTAGCTCGTCGTAGTTGTTTTCCTGACCAGGTGGTAGGCGTGTGTACACTTCGAAACCCGAACCCCTGAGTCCCTGGGATATCTTAAGAGCCCATTTACTCCTATCCAGTCCCATAGCGATTGCCATTGTCTGAAAGCGTTGAAGATATTGATCAATTTTCTCTTTGCCCTCTTCGTAGATCGCTAGAGGGAACTTCATAGCATGGTAGCTATGTCCACCTACTGGTGTTGAGCCAGGGAGAGAGGAACCTCCCACTGCTCCCTCCCTTTCTCCACTAGATTGCATCTTGAGCTCAAGTTCCCGCATCCGGTACTCGTGCTCCCTTTTCTGAGCTTCTTGCTCTGCCTCCAGTTTCTTAGCCGCTTGCTCCGATTCAAATTTCTTAGCCGCTTGCTCAGCTTCAAATTTCTTAGCCGCTTGCTCAGCTTCAAATTTCTTCAATTCTAACTCAGCTTTTCTATCCTCCCTTTCCGCTTGACGAATTTCCCTCTCTCGTTCCTGTATGTAATCAGTTAGTTCCGAACCAGCTAAACCAATTTCCTCTCCGTTTGCCCTCAGTTCGGCGGTAGTTATTTTGGGAGTGGCCATAGTTAAAGCAGGTAGTTCAGCAAGTTGAGTAAAGACACCTCAAACCATAAAGAAGTCCTTCCTATAAACAGATAATCTACCTAGAACCTATATCATTTACCCCTATGTATATCTAATATTATAATGTCTACAACACCACACAGTACATCACAACCACTCTCTCATCCACAAGAGGAGATATAGGATAAAGACTTATGTAGACGTGTGACCGTGTGACTAGGTATGTAATGTGTCTTACCACCTATCCACATTCACCCTGTCTGGAACTTTCTCACTGTAAAGTCACCAGCATTAATGAAATGTTTCTACCATAAATGTAATGGCACCATATATCCAATGGACGTCCTTCCATTAAAAGTCATCAATGTATACTTATATTTATTCCAATCAGTATGTCCCAACATGCAGGTACTCCGCTATGCCTGTGCCATTATGCAGGTACCCCTCTATGTATATGCCCTGTTATGCCTCCAGGTCATATGGGTATTATGTCTGTACTCCGCTGCTCCACCAATTATGTCACTTGTTTTCCCGGGAGGAAGTTGGAATCAACAAGCACATCTTCAAACTTATCTGTTGGGATTATTGACTGACTTCTGTCTACACTCCTCCCTTCTGTCTTCCCTTCCATATATATATTTCTTTCACTCTCTCTCTCTCTGTTATTCCCTCAACACATACTCCGACAACAGTTCCTTTCAACGATAAATAAAAGATTTATTAATAAAAACTATGTCTGGTGTATGTATGGATAGTGTCTATGTAGTTGGTATGTTCTTCTAGTGTGGATGCCAGATAAGATGTTGATAGATAGTCTCCGTGTCTTCTCTCGTCTCTTCCCTCGGCTAAAGTACAGGACAGTACATAGATACAACGGAACGATCTCACCCTGAATGCTCCGTCTGCTTGAGTCTGTAGATATATCCGTTTTTTGTAAAGAAAATTTTTCACCACTATATCACTGTACTTAAACCGATCACTATATATTGTCCGCTTAGACTGAATGTTCTTTGCTCTTTATAACGTCCCTAATTCCATCCTGGAAACAACATCGATTTTCTAGTATGTTCTATTTTGTCCTGTAAAAGTTCTACACTGGATAGTTCTTAATTGGTATAGACACTTGGTATGTGCCTTGCAACTCTTCGATACTGAGTCATTTGAGTCTTACTATTATGTTATAAGGTCTCTATTTTCCGTTCTCTGTCATCCTTAATATTTACGATGACACTTCTTTTCTCTCCTTTCTTATGCACAAGTGTCGTGCTTTATTATTTGAAAGTGCTTTCTTTGGGGTTATCAACACTGATTAATCTTTACCACAGCCATCTGTGTTATATCTTCGTTGATATGTCCCGCACTGGTATTGGAACCTTATAATTATCCTTGTCTGAATTGGGAGTACTAATGCACAATAGATACACAAACGTTCCTCCGAACGCAGCACCACCCTTTTCATACTCCCTTGTCTCATGGAAATCCAGAATCACACTAAACTTCCACAAAGAAGTGGCCACTCTTTATAGGTCATTTTTGCCGCATAGTCCTTGACCTATCTGGACACCTCAAGTCAATACCTCATTATCCCCGTTAGTGGAAATTTACTGATCGGAAACTTTTCCGTTATTTCTAAAACCCTCATTGTTTTGTTCCTCCACTCTGAGTCATCTAGACCGCAATATGCTGTGGAAATTTTCCTCAGTAACCAATCTCCCCACCTCCTTATCAGCCCCAACTCTGGCGGCTCTTTTAACTCTGTTCCCGGTAGTTCACCATCCGCGTAATCAGCGCTGACTCCCTCTCCACGCACACCTGACACTATCTGGTTTTTCAATCCTGTCTTTATCACCTGACCGCGATACTGTCCAATAGTGCTGTCTGCCTTAGTCGCAAACCTATTTGTCCACGCGACAGTTTACCTGTGCTGTCTGTGGGCACTTCCGTGTCTTGACCTATAAACACATGCGCCTGGTCACTCAACCCGACATTTCGTGATGTTTGTGACCATTGACTTAACCTCGTCAGCCTACACTCTCGTTGACCTGTGCCGCTGTTATTTCTACGTTAACACTTCAATCCGTTAACATTGGGGGTCATTGACTCCGGTCACACCGTGGTTGGTTATCCTTACTGTTTTGTTTGTTAACCCTTCTCCTACCTGGTTAGTCGTTTTATAAGGTCGTCTATCTGGGAATCAATAAACTATCATCATTCTGTGACACGTTTACACACATCTTTGTATCGTAGTAGAGGCCGACCCTGAGATCTCTTACCCATCTGTACTTCCCCAAAAAACATGCCCTTTGGTATTCTACCATCATCCATCCTCCTAAGATGTCCTATCCATCTAAGTCTACGAAGACTGAGCATAGAATAAACCGTCACACAGCCTGATCTTTCCAATACTTCAGTATTTGTGATTTTGTCGTGCCACTTAATACCAAGAATTCTTCGCAAACACCGCATATGAAAGCTGTTTAAACGTTTCTCTTGGTGTGAGTAAGTTGTCCAGGTTTCACTGCCATAAAGAAGAGTACTAAGGTCACAGGCTTGACAGACAAGTACTTTTGTTTTGGCAGTAAGCTTCCTGTTCTCCCAGACTCTTTTTCTTAACCTGTTCATTGTTGTTGCTGCCTTACCAATCCTGATGTTGATTTCCTGATCGAGGGATAATTTGCTATTTACCACTGATCCTAGATATGTAAAGTGGTCTACCATCTCTAGTTCGGCGTCGTCAATAAAGATTGATGGTACCCCATAAGCACCTTGTGCACCATGTGCATCTGTGTCTTCTTTTTGCTAATTGTTAAACCAAATTCAGAACAAGCATTGGAGAATGCAGATAGTAGACATTGTAATTCTTCCTCAGAGTGGGTCGTAACTGCAGCATCATCTGCAAAAAGCAACTCTCTGATTAGTACCCTCCTAATTTTGGCCTTGGCCTTCAATCTCTAAGCATTGTAGAGACCGCCATCTGAGCGTGAGTGAATGTATATACCACCATCCTGATCACGAAAGGCATATTTCAGTAGAAGTGAAAAGTATATTCCAAAGAGGGTGGGAGCTAGTACACAACCTTGCTTAACTCCACTCTTGATTTCAAACTCTTCAGAAGTTGCACCATCAAACTTGATTATACCCTACATGCCTGTGTGGAACGATTCCACAATGGACAGAAGAGTTGGTGGGCAGCCAGTCTTCTTTAGTGGCTTGAACAGACCCTCACGACTGACCAAATCAAATGCCTTTGTGAAGTCGATGAAGGCAATAAACAGTGGTTGATTCTGTTCACTGCATTTTTTTTTGCATTTGTCGCAATGAGAATATCATTACAATGGTAGACCGGACTGTCGAAAGCCATACTGTGATTTGGGGTAGATTTGATCCCCTAGGACTTGAAGTCTGCGCAGAACAATTCTGGCAAATACTTTTCCAACAATACACAGAAGTGTGATACCCCTATAGTTATTGCAGTCGCTCCGATCGCCCTTGTTCTTGTACAGTGTTATGATGTTTGAATCTTTGAAATCCTGTGGGACTTGTCCTTCTCGCCAGCATAGCTCTATTGGCTGGTGGATCTATAGAGTGAGTGTGTCTTGCCCACTCCTGATAACCTCTATTGGAATCCCATTCTTACCTGGAACCTTGCCAGATGCAAGTTCATTTATAGTACACTTATCTTCTGTTATGGTGGGAAGTGTGTCCAGGTGGTCAAGAGTTGGTAGAGCCTCTATGGCGTTGAGGGCATCATCCGCTAGTTTGGTCTCACTTGAGTAAAGCTCCAAATAGTGCTCTACCCATCTGTCCATCTGCTGTTTCTTATCAGTTATGCTTCTCCAGTCAAGGTTTTCAGCGGTGCACTTCTTTTGATCATTGGACCACAGGCTTTCTTTATTCCTTCATACATACTTCTGATGTTTCCCTTATCACTTGCGATTTGAATGGACTCACATAACTTGATCCAATAATCATTTGCACACTGCCTGGCAGCCTTTTGCACATCCTTCCTAGCTTGCTTTAGCTCACTCAGAGTGTTACGCGTTGGTCTTTCCTGTCTTAAGAGAGCTTTCTTCTTCTTATCAATCAAGCGCTGCAGAGTCTCGCTGTTTGCCGCAAACCAGTCCTGCCTCTTATGATCCACAGTGCCGTAAACCCCTACGGCAGTTTTATAAAGAGTTTCCTTAATTTGACCCCACTTTTCACTTATTGTACAATTTTCTTGTGTATCAGTGAACGCGTCTTCAAGTTGCTGTTGAAACTGAAAGAACTTTTTAGGATCTTAAGTGTTAATAATATTAATCCTGGGGCTAGATTTGTGTTTAGCTGTGTAGATTATTTTTGGTCTCAGTCTAACCCTTGCAACAACCAGAGTATGATCCTTATCACAGTCAGCACTGTGGTAACTTCGAGTCAATGATATATGGTTCAGATGTTGTCTCCGTATGATGATGAAGTCCAGCTGGTGCCAATGGCCGGATCTTGGATGTTTCCATGTGACCTTATGCATCTCTTTTGTTTTAAACAAAGAGGTTGTAATACATAGGTAATTTCTGGTGCAATGCTCCAGCAGTCTTTGCCCATTTTCATTCATGCGACCGATGTTGTTTTTTCCAAGGCACACTGGCCATGAACTCGAGTCCTTGCCCACACGAGCATTGAAATAACCGAGCATATAAATATAGTCAGATTTTGGAACTGCCTTGATCACGAAGTCTAACTCCTCATAGAACAAATCCTTCACATCATCAGAG